>CALYOO010000229.1:0-60291 GCA_945261195.1 Cryptosula pallasiana
TAAAGCAATTTAAAGCAATTCGTTGGAAAAGGCTTTAAACTCTCTTAATTATAAAAAACAACTGTTCATGAAACACTTTTCTTCAATTTTTTTTCAATGTCGAACTATCAGCCGTATTTTTACCTGTTGTCTTTTTATCAAAATTGAATGCTGCTAAATTGAAACCCAATCAAAATCAAAGCGTGTAAGGTCACTTGAGACCTGATTAAGGTGTTCTGCAAACGGACAATGTAGTTCGATAAGTTCTACCACGTTTCATCTGAGGCAATTACTTGTACATTGATTACAAAAAATTAAAACGCTATGAATAAAAACTTGAAATAGTTACAAAATAAGATATTACTTTTATCAGCACCACATCGCAATGAATAATATAAAAAGTTAGTTTGCAGGTCAGTTTGTTTTTGTGACTCAGCTATTTTATGTACAAATAATGAAGCTGCTTAGTAGGTATTAATAATCTCCTGAATTTTTGTAAATGCTGTTAAATAATGATTTTTAACAGAAAAAACACTCTGGATGAACAAAATGGGGACACAGCTACTGCATAATTTCTGTTCTCTTGCTTTAGTATTAAACTTCCAGAAAACATCTACATGCACCTAACTAACCACATTTAATGTCGTATGTTCAAGCAGGTGCAGGATTACATAATCGACAATAAATCCTCTATGTGCTAAATAGATAATTGACCAATAGGTTCTAGCAGATGTGAAACATCATTTCAAGGACATATTCGGTGTGTTGACAAGTTATGAGAGCTTCAAACTGATAATGTACATTGCAACAGGCATTGTATTTGCTTTCTTTCAAAAATTTTTGTTACAAGCTGTGTTGACTTTGAGACAAAATGAAACCAAAATCATTATTTTTTTTCTTAAAATGTTGGATCTTATTTGTATCTTTGAATGCTTTGGTAAATGATATTTTTGAAAAAAATTTAATTTTAATTTCACTGACAGCTTAGGTAAGCTAAATTTAATATAGACTATTGCAGTCTATTCCGTTTATTGTCCTGTTACTGGTATCTGAGAAAGAACCTGCCGCTAAATTCAGTTTGTGGCGAGTGGCTTTAAATCTAAATAGATTAGCACAACTGTTAACAATGATCAAGGAGGTAGATTATGAATGTAAGCTATTGCCTCCATAGGAAACCAGTGGAATCACAAGTGTTAGGTTTCTGAGATATAACAAACATAGATGGTGTTGCATAATGTGAAAAAAAGTTTAGCTTTGTGGTATGTGGTTTTTGTTATTTATTTGTTCTTGCCATGCTGGAAATAGCAAACAAGCATGAAATGTAATTAAAAGAATATTGTATTATAGTCAAGCATCTTTGCTTGACTGTAAAGCGACATTTTTTTAATGTAAAGTACATGGGCATAGCACAATATTGTGGTACTTCATCTCTACTAACTCTCCGCTCTGTTCATATACTTTGCATGAAGCTGATTTCAAACTAGATTATTTAAAATCAAGCTAATAACATTGAAAAACTTTTTTCTGTTTTGCAGTGGGCAACAGAAGATATTGGTACATAAACTATTTTTTGCTAATGTGCAATGGAGATTTCATCTACTTGCAAGCCAGACAGCAGTTAGAGAAGAAAATGAGTTGAATAGCTAACAACTCATCAGTTCAGAAGCTTGCTTGGCATCCTTTTTCAACGTTTGCCACATATGAAACAGCTTTGTGGTGAGCTTATTGTAAAGCATTATGTAACTCTTGCTTGCGCACAGTGGGAAAGTATTGCATAGCAACCTGGTTCAAACCATATTTACTTTGGTTCCCTCGTTCACATAGCAACAAATGATTGCTGAAGTCACTACTGTATTGTTCATGTTTTCCGCTTAATTATGTTTTTTCCCATAAACCAAGTCATTTTTGACATGGATTCTGATTTTAATGTTTAAAAAGCACAATTTTGAGTGTAGATACTGGTTAGGGCAATATCTAACTCTTAGTTTTTGAAAATGTAACAATGGAATTCACGTAAAACTTAAAAGTGGCAAGACTATTTCAACAGTGTAGCAAAATGCGACTACTGCATCCATGGCAGTGATGGATGGGTTATTTGCTTACTTCACTCCCTATAGCATAGCAAGGGTACAAAATGGTTATATAATATTCCACAACATTCTTTGTGTTGAACGAATGCAATAACTTGAACTATCAGGATACTCACAGGCAGGTGCGGTCAGTAGGCCAGTACTTGTTCACTTTTCTATTTCAATTCCAATAAGTAACAGCAAGCATATTATTGAAATGCTGACGCATGAACAAAGCAATGTAAAATATAATATCACTTCACAAAATAAGATACTTTGCTTGGCAAACTTTAGCACAAAAATACTCGGGACTCAAAGTTTTTCTCCAGCATTACCGGAATGTGATAATAGAGACCATTTGAGATTCTGAATACACTTTACTGACTCATTAGATACATTGGTTACCGGGCTTATATTCAATTTTTTTATAACAACAGAAAAATGATATATTCCATCCGTCGAGTTTTTGTTTTTCAAGCCATGAAGTCTTATAATGAAAAGTTTTCTATTCCATGGAGCAAGAAAAGAAATGAGTCATTTGATTAGCTTCTATAAGGTGGTTTTAGTTATTCATCATATTGAAAAATTTCAAAATCACTTAATTAAACACAGCTAACTAGCCACCTCAGCCGGAAAAATTTCCAAATATGTTGATAAGGATAAAATATATGAGTTTCCATTCTGTTGACTGTAGTGGGATATAATGACTCACACTTAAAGCTAGGGAATTACATAACAAACCCTAAGCCTGGAGCTGAGAACAAAACATTTATAGCGCTTACCAGCCACAGCTACTAAACAATGAAGTATAGTTGTGGCTGAGATTTTTAGTTAGTTGTTACTGGCATTGCAGTAAACTTGGCTGCCACAGCTTGCTGCGATTTGTGTTAAGTGGACTGGCTCAACCATATTGCTAGAATGTGGAAAAGTAACCATTTACATGATATTTTACTTGATCATAAATAAAGCTGAGTTTGAAGGGACTATAAAGCTAGCTTCAGGTAAACAGAAGGTGTAGAGTCAACTAAAGACAGGTTAGTTGCAATATTGAAAAAATCATCTTGCGGCAATCGCGTGTTAAAAGTCGGAACTAAACATTGCTAGAGAAACCAGAAGAAAAATTGTCCGGTCCAGTTTTGGTCACTTCTAGCACTGCAGATAGTTTCACTTTATTGTTCAATGCTTTTGTAACAATTGTAAGAGCAGTACTTTTCTTTGTATGCAATCATTTTTGCTCACAAATTCTCATATAAACTAGTGGTTAGAGCTGAAATAGTGGTCATATATTTTTTTTGACAAAATTCTCCTGTAGATTGGTTGCCTCCGAGAAATGTATCTGAAACAAGTTTTCCCGCTATGGTTTGCAATCATGTTGTCTACTTTTTAGTACGTTTGTTTACACCCTGAAAACTTGAAAATATCTAGCAACTTTTCTTGTATAAAATGTGCCTCATGACGTTTTTGTGAATTGTCTGCAACACTGTGAATTACATATTATATTCGAAACACACTAGGCCTATGTTGTCTTGCAGTCCAAAACTCTCCTTTTTGTAGACATTCTAAAAGCAACGATACTTGCCAAGTGACAAAAGACAACCTGTGAGGAAAACAACACATACTTGGAAAAGGTAAACTACTGAGGCTAACAACTTATAAACAAACACAAAGCATCACTTTGGTCCCAGCTTCTTTTGTATAATGAAAATGCGCAATGCAAGACAATTTCCAATACTTTCAGTTTTTTTTAATAAAACCAGACATGGAAGAGATATGTGCTCATGCAGTCAAAAAACTAAATTATTGTAAAGAAGAACTTTTGGATGCATTCGGTCTGTTGTTGACTAAGTTTTTTAAAACATTGTTTAAAAGACCTAAGCGTTTTTCTATGGAAAATTGGAGGATATAAAGTTTTTGCTGAGTTCAATTTTCATTCTGGAAAACCAAATTGTCAATAAATTTATGTTTGAGGGAATGAAAGTTGAGTATCACTGCAATAGGTGTGTCAAACTATCATATCCTGTACCAAAATATTATCATATATATATGTTATAAACTCTGATTGTTTGGCCACTCCGGTTTCAAATTGTTAGTTATCAATTTTCTAGCAGATAGTTATTCACAAACAGTCACTATTGCTTATGAGTTTTGTTGTACTAGCTGAATTAAATGTCCTTTATTCTTGTTTACTCTGCGAGCTTTGGATAAAAAGTGTTGCACTGTTTCACTCTGCCTTTGTTTGTAGTCAGCCTGTATGGAAGCCTGCTGATGCAAACATTTACTAACTTTCCATGTAGCGCTACATAATGGTGTCATGGCTCAGTGCTTCTCAATAGCGATAAACCATCACGCTTTTCCATGAGCCAGCAATTACAGAAAGCCAAAGGTCATGAACCTTAATTAGCGAGTCAACGGCGACTTGGAGCTAATGAGTCAATGAGTGAAACTACTGTATGAAGGAAAATTGTTTCCACAAACAATTGGTTTTAAACAATTGTGTTTGTTTCATCTAATGCTACATACTCCACAGGAAAAAGTTTGAAGCAGCAGTGCTTGGCTAATGTGTAATTTATTTATTAAACTGAAAATAATTATTTATTTTTATTATTATTTAACCACGGCCAATTGATTATTTATTATTATTTACTTTTTATTATTATCAATATCTAAAATAGGGAAAAAAACAATTAATATAAAATAAAACACATAAATATATTTGTGATCACTAATTCTGCATCATTTTTAATTAATATAAGTGGTCTTGAAAGGCAACTGTCTCATATCCCTGAAATTTCTGTCCAAATTATTTAATTATATTGACTGCAGTGATGCTGGAAATACAATACACGCATGTGCAAACCAGTAGCGCTACGGCATTCCCTATTTCCATAACGCTTCAGTGGTCTGGCGTTATTATAAGTCGCTACTTAGTAGCGACTTTCAATAGCGCCACATAATCACGACTTCAGTAGCGATATAGCCATTTCCAAGAGGGGAAAACCCGTGGCGCTACGGCGTAGCGCTACGGCGTCGCGTCATGGAAAGTCACTAAAATTGAAGCACTCATGGACAAAGGTAATCTTATCAATGCTCGCTAGTGTCACAAGCGCTTTACAAATTTATGTTGAAATTGGCATTTGGAAAAAGAAATGAAAAAAATACTTTTGTGTTGTTATCATGATTTTTTAAGCATTTATATGCACAAGATGCAAAAAATGGAATGGGGTATTTATAACAGGGACAAAAGATTTTAATTTCAAAAACTTCAAAGTTTTTGTTAGTAGCAATAAAACCATTCCTATCTTTACATTTTTGATGAGCTAAAACTGATGCATTTGTTTTGGTTAACGTTATGGATTTGTTTTGAGCTTTTTTGTTGTTGTTTATATTCTGTGAATTGAAGTGAATAATATTCTAGACCATAGTTTGACCAACTGAAGAGCATTTATCAACTTATAAAGTTCAATTTCTTGGATTTTGATTCTCAATTTAAGTGTGTTTACTTTTAAGAATCGGAGCGAACCCTACATCTCATTTTTGTGTTAATCATACTTGAATGTACATCAACTAGGCTTTCATTTTTGTAGTTAGAAGAAATCAAGTATTAAAGTTTTATTTTTATTCTATAATGTGTTGGGCTTCAGTTGCGCGGAATTTCACTTCATGGTTTTTACATACGAGCTTGAAATATAAAATGCAACTTTTTTTCACATCTTTTTCATAGTAAACATGAGTGCGGGGACCACTACCGCAAGTAAAGCAACAAACACTATTGATGGCATTATTCCTATGATGACATGAAAGAGAAGGTATGTTACTTTTTGATCTTACAATGAATAAAAAAAGTTTTCACTCAATTTTAGTTTTCACTCACTTTGTTTTTTTTAGCTATAATGATTAAGGGCATTAGCGTGTTCTTTTTCACTTCCTTTTTCTCATGAATCCAAGTAATGCTAGGTTCCGAGTTCTAGCAGGAAATTTGGTAAAATTTAATTTCAATAAGTGGCTATACCTAAATGGGTGGCTACATACACATACGTTTTGTCAGTATGCGGTGGAAAACGTGTTTTTTCTCTGCAAGCGACGTTTTTCTTTTACAAAGAGACGCTCAATTTTGCAGACCAACATGTTGTTCTACGAAAACATTTTTGCCTGACGCTTCGGTGACTGGACAATTATTATTAAAAAACCATTCTCGATTGAATAAAACGTAGAGACGAAATGTGACGACTCCAATGAACTCTTTTTATAATTCAACATTGACTTGGTCATTACTGCTTCGCCAACAGACCATTTGTTACTTCTATCAAAGAGGGTATGTTTTATTTGTAAACAACTAATTATTATTTATAGGCGTTACCTATTTATTACAGATGATAAATTATTTATTTATTATTATGAACAAATATCATAATTATTTAATAATTATAACTTGTATTTATGATAGTTTTCATAATGTCTTCTTTGCCTCACTGGACACTCCGCAGCGTTTCAGTGATCAATCATCTGTGTGTGTAGCAACCAGAGCAACGCTACCAAACGTATTTCCATCATATTCCTACAAAACGTAGGTGTGTGTAGCCACGGCTTTAGCAGTAGCTATAATAAGTGGTATTTATAAGAAGAAGACAATTCCAGTATGGGACACTTTTGTTTCGAAAAGTGACACGAATGGTTATTTTTTTACTGCAGGATTAAACTTGACACATTTGGTCTTTCATTTAATGTCCAGTAAATCAGAATTGACATGTAGGCCTAATTTGTACTTCATTGTCTATATCGCTGCTTTCTGCACCATCCCAGGAGCTTTTATTACATGAAAATTTTAAATTACGTCACTCTGCTTTGTATTTTCTTGTAAGACCATCTCTTCATTTTAGGATGGCAGAATTCAAGGACCACTTACTCTTTGTGTACAAAATTTGTGCTGTCAACCAATTGCAGAGGCTCTTCTTAAATTTATTGAAATGCTTATAAATAAATTTCCCAGTAAACTCTGAAGACGAAGGGTAAAAATGACATCAAAATGAGGCGAAACAAAACTGAATAGTGTGCTACGAGCCGGTTGTCAAGACATTCATAACTATTTTTCTAAATTAAAACTTTTGCGAAATTTTATCACTTAGAGTGAAAGCTTGTTTTTTTATTCTTGATAGGTTTATGAAGTGCTACGAGAACATGCATTATCATTAATACAGTGAATTGCGTTTTGTACGTAAACTATGGCGAAACTGGGGTTTTTGTTGCAAAGTTATCCCCCTAATTT
Source organism: Cryptosula pallasiana (assembly GCA_945261195.1). Taxonomy (NCBI): domain Eukaryota; kingdom Metazoa; phylum Bryozoa; class Gymnolaemata; order Cheilostomatida; family Cryptosulidae; genus Cryptosula; species Cryptosula pallasiana. Next base: position 7,312 of record CALYOO010000229.1, read on the forward strand.
GAGTAGGTACAACTACCCAGAGCAGATGCTGGCTCCAAATGTGTAAGACATTACAAATGCATAAGAAACTCCTAGAAATGTGATGGGCAAGTTTTGTGGTCTTAGAAAAGTTTTAGGACACCGGTGCTGAAGAAAAGTGAGTATTAAATCTTGCAGCAAAAACAAGTTGATTCTTTTCTTGGTACCACAACTTTCTGTGCTTGTTTTTACGATTCATGCACGCTTTCCGGTTGGTTTTTATTGAATTATTTAGTTTATGTAGAATGTAATTTTAATTTATTTTTATTTGAGTTGCACCATATAACTGCTACAGCAAGTATCAACTGGTGAATAAAGGCCACAAAACCACATAAGTAGTAATATATGAGCAGATCTCCCTACCAAGTGTTTTTTTGTGGATTTGATCTGGGGGTTGAGGCAATGGGTTACGACGTTGGATGAATTCGCCGAGTTTATATTGTATTTTATTTGAGGGGTATTTGAGTGGCATTTGAGTGGCAATTAAGTGGCATTTGAGTTTTGATTATTTTTTTACTTAATTTGAACTCATATGGCAGCTAGATTTTGAATGTATGGCATTCAAGTTTTGATAATTATTTTACATAACTCAAACTCATATGATATTTTGAGAGAGAGAGAGGAGAGAAGAATGAGGAGATATAACTACATTGAATCAATATATGATTATATACATTTATTACATAATAAGTAGGAAAATATTCTTGTATAATATAGCTAGAGTTAGTAAATACTAAGTAGTACAGAGCACTACAACTTGTAATGACAATCATGAATCAATATGTGATTATATACATTTATTACATAATAAGTAGGAAAATATTCTTGTATAATATAGCTAGAGTTAGTAAATACTAAGTAGTACATAGCACTAAGCATATAGCACACTGTACTAAGTAGTACAGTGCACTACAACTTGTAATGACAATCAATATATAGTATTTTTCTTTACAATGTAGTCATACAGAGCACTACAACTTGTAATGACAATCAATGCATAGTCTTTGGAGAGAGGGGAGAGGAGAGATGAGAGAGGAGAGAAGAGAGAGGAGAGAGAGGAGAGAGAGGAGAGAGATTTTTTAGTTTTCTATACATTCATGTATATATGGATAATTATGTACATATTTATGGATATATTTACATTTACATTGAATAATATACATTTATTACATAATAAGTATATTAAATGCTATAAAATATGTTGGAAAATCACCAAATTAGACCTCTAGATGGTTAAAATCTACAGTATTTGGGAAATAACTGCAAGAGAGGAGAGAGGAGTATTTGGTAGAGGAGAGAGTATGTTGAGAGAGAGAGGAGAGATAAAAAGAGGAGAGAGGAGAGAGGAGATATATCTACATTGAATAAATACAGTGATTAAAAATGAAACAATATGTGAATATATACATTTATTGTGTAATAAGTAGGGAAAATCTCATACAATATAGCTAGAGTCAGTAAATATTAAATAATACAAACTTAGGAAGGAAGACTTCTGTTCTATGTACTTTTGATTCCATAATGAACTAAAATAAAAAGTTATGTATTAGTATAGAATGGTTAAACAGAAATTTAAAACAACTACAAACTCTTACTAAATAGTACTTTTTTATTAATTATTACCTTATCATCAAAAATTGACTGTTAATCGGATGTTTTTGTAGCTTGTCGTGTCTTACGTTGTTGAGTCCTTACCCTTCTAGCTTGTCTTTGAGCGGACTGTCGCTGCATGTTTCTTCTTTTTAGAGCAAGTTCTTTACGAGCACACTCGATAGAAATTGGTGTGTTTACATGTTCTAGTTGATATTGTCGTTGTTGTAATACATAATGTAATCTCTGAATGTCCGATGTAACATCATTCCCTAAGAGCTTTAATGTTAGAAAAGATTCAGTTCGAAAACTATTTAGCTGCTCTATCAAGTCTTTCTGTATGAATTTACAATTGTTTGAGATAATTCGCACTCTCTCTTCAATTTTTTTATTGCATATGTTTTGTAGAAGTATCAAGTCCTCTTGAGTCAAAGATTTAGGCTGAGTTTCTGATTCTGTGTTGTTAACTATTTCCATTTTTTGTCATTGAATCTGAAAAAAAAACAAAAAAACAGATGATTAATTTTGTTCAGTTGTTTTAGTATAATAAATAATATATGAGTAAAAACTGTAATTTATTAAGTTTTTACCTTGATGCTCTTCTAATAGCTGTAGTAGATGTTGCTTCTCTGATAGCCGTTGTAGAACTGGATGCTTTCTGTGTGAAAACTATGGCTCTTATATAGCTAAAGTTGTACTGATTAAACCCTATGAACACCATCTCGTGTCAATCTCTATGAATCAACATTTGTTCACGCGAAGGAAAGTCAATGCTTTCGCGGGAATAAATAAATAATTTTCACGCGAATACAAACCAATGCTTTCGCGGGAATAAATAAGCTATTTTCACGCGAATGGAAACCAATGCTTTCGCGGGAATAAATAATTTATTTTCACGCGAATAGAAACCAATGCTTTCGCGGGAATAAATAATTTATTTTCATGCGAATAGAAACCAATTCTTTCGCGGGAATAAATACTTTATTTTCACACGAATGCAAACTGTTGCCTTCGCGGGAATAAATGATTTAATTTCCCGCGAATGGAAACCGTTGCTTTCGCGGGAATAAATATTTTATTTTCACGCGAATAGAAACCAATGCTTTCGCGGGAATAAATAATTTATTTTCACGCGAATAGAAACCAATTCTTTCGCGGGAATAAATACTTTATTTTCACGCGAATACAAACTGTTGCCTTCGCGGGAATAAATGATTTAATTTCCCGCGAATGGAAACCGTTGCTTTCGCGGGAATAAATATTTTATTTTCACGCGAATAGAAACCAATGCTTTCGCGGGAATAAATAATTTATTTTCACGCGAATAGAAACCAATTCTTTCGCGGGAATAAATACTTTATTTTCACGCGAATACAAACTGTTGCCTTCGCGGGAATAAATGATATAATTTCCCGCGAATGGAAACCGTTGCTTTCGCGGGAATAAATATTTTATTTTCACGCGAATAGAAACCAATTACTCCCGCGAAAGCAACGGTTTCCATTCGCGTGAAAATAAAGTATTTATTCCCGCGAAAGCAACGGTTTGTATTCGCGTGAAAATAAAGTATTTATTCCCGCGACAACATTGACTTTCATTCGCGGGAAATGAAATCATTTATTCCCGCGAAAGCATTGGTTTCTATTCGCATGAAAATAAATTATTTATTCCCGCGAAAGCAACGGTTTGTATTCGCGTGAAAATAAAGTATTTATTCCCGCGACAACATTGACTTTCATCCGCGGGAAATAAAATCATTTATTCCCGCGAAAGCATTGGTTTCTATTCGTGTGAAAATAAATTATTTATTCCCGCGAAAGCATCGGTTTGTATTCGCGTGAAAATAAAGTATTTATTCCCGCGACAACATTGACTTTCATTCGCGGGAAATAAAATCATTTATTCCCGCGAAAGCATTGGTTTCTATTCGCGTGAAAATAAATTATTTATTCCCGCGAAAGCAACGGTTTGTATTCGCGTGAAAATAAAGTATTTATTCCCGCGACAACATTGACTTTCATTCGCGGGAAATAAAATCATTTATTCCCGCGAAAGCAATGCTTTCCATTCGTGTGAAACTAAAACATTTATTCCCGCGAAAGCAATGGTTTGTATTCGCGTGAAAATAATTCATTTATTCCCGCGAAAACATTGACTTTCCTTCGCGTGAAAAGATGTTGATTCATAGAGATTGACACGAGATGGGGTTCATAGGCTTTAATCAGTACAACTTTAGCTATATAAGAGCCATCGTTTTCATACAGAAAGCATCCAGTTCTACAGCGACTAACAGAGGAGCAACATCTACTACAGCTATTAGGAGAGCAACAAGGTAAGAAGCACTAAAATAATTATTTGTTTTTAATTAATTGAAACATCTAGGTTTTTGAATCTTAGTTTTTAAAAACAATCTTTTAATAAAACAATAATTTCAGTATATTTACATCATTAAACTAAGTTCTTTTACTTTTTGCAGGTATGATGACATCACACTCCAAAGCACTTCCTAAGCTCCATATTGAACCAACCACAGCTACCAACAACACTAACGCTATTTCCACTACAACCATCATTTCCACCACCAACGGCATTCACATTGATGATAGAAGATCCAATCCTAACACCTTTAATGATACATCTTCTCGCTCAAACACCAATGCTCATGCTGATATAGCAATGAACCATCATGTAGTTTCAGCTGACTCTCCTTTGAGTCTCACACCGGACTACACATATCTGCATGAGAACAGTGAAGTCAAACGAACGGAGGATATCAAAAAACCGACAGTGACATTATCTCAAGCTTCAATTTCCTTTTTATTCAGCAACAACAAGAATAATACCGTAAACAAACTTAGAGAGTTTGAATTGCTCGAGATGGGTGGAATAATGACAGGAGCTATGCAGAAAGGAATGTTGGAAATCGGAAATTTTGTGAGTTTGTTGGATTTACCAATTCCTACGATATTGGAGGTTTTCGATGTTAATTACGTTGAAGATTATGGTATATTGGACTATGAATATGTTTTAAAAAACAATCATCGAATTCGAGTCAAGTCACTGATTGACAAAGAACTTACGGTGGAGCTACAGGAACTTGATCCCGGCTCTTCACAAATCCTAGTGTACATGGGAAAGCTAGAAGAAAATCAACCCGATCTACGTATTGTAGGAGATAATCATCATCAAGGGCTAAAACAACGAGTTATAGCCAAAATCTTGAGAAAAAAATCATTGAAACAGTTGCAAGCATACTTTGATATCATCACTTTCGATAATATTCCTGTCAACACTCTTCTGACATTCACTAGACTTTCAGTTTGGAAAAATTTGAAGTCGAAGCAGCGAAAACGAAATCAAGATACATCGCCTTTACGTATCACTCACACTGTCACTTACAGATACATGATGAATGACGGATCTTTGATGACTGGGAAGATTGTTGTCCCTCCTGAGAACGTTTTGAAGATCAAAAATCATGAATGTGGTATGATCCACTATAAAAGTACGATGACAACTGAAAGCGGCACAAAGAAACACATTCTCACGATTCTGAGTGTTGAAGAAGCTTTGATGCTTCTATCTACTTCAAGTGAAAAAGAAGGAATAGCTTTCAGACTTTCTCTATTTGATGATGCTGAGCTGATGAAAAGTTATGATGATGATGTTGCTGCTGATGATGCTGCTGATGATGATGATGACGATGATAACATTGATGCTTATACTGATGAAGAAGATGATAATATGACGGATGATGACTCTGAGAACAAAAAATTTGAGGAAAAAGATGAAGTTGTCGACAATGATAGTGAGAAAAGCAATGAAGATGACAATCACATTTCAAGCGAAGCTAGCAGAATTTCAATATCGGAAATTTAATTAAGGTATGTTAATCTTCACTAGTAATAAGTAACTACTAATAGCCGTATTTTTCACCATAGTATAATGTAGTTGTTATAACGACATCTATGTATGCTTTTAGATAGAATACGTGTACAAGTGAATGACCGTCGACTCGCCAAAATCTATCAGCAACAACTCATGAACATTAAATTATATATTATTTGTATTGTGCAATAATTTGTATATATTTAGTGTAATAAAGTATTTTATTCATATTTAACATTAGTAATTTAGCCAATTTGTAAAACTTTCGGGGTTACAACTCTAAAATGTTACAAAATTTCAATGTTCCGACACAAAAATAAATATTTCAAGTTATCGTCTCATTTTTCAAAAATGTTAAGACAACTCCCATTTATAATTTCTAAACTTCGTTTTTGAAAAAATATGTAAAAGTTGTCGGCACATTGTGTCAAAATGGTAAGACAACTCCGCTTTTTACACAAAAAATTGTGAAAAATGTTTTATAATTTGTTTGAGAAACCAAAACAGTAGAAGACTTTTTACAACCACAAGCATTATACTTTAGGTTTTACAGTTTTGTGAATTGGGTGTTGATAGTTTGTCACGATATGACATAATAATTAAGTAATTATAGTATTTTTCATAACAATGCTATAGATTCAGTAATACAGATGTGAAATTTACTGTTTCATCACTTGAATGCAGTATGAAGGTAGTTGATGTAATATTTATTTTGTAATATTATGCAAAGTAATACAGTAAGAATGAAGCGTATGGAGTTCTCAACCACAAAACAAATAAAAATAATGCATTAGGTAAACTAATGACAGAACAATTTTACATGAAGTGTATACATATGAATAAAGTATTCATAAAAACACAGACTATTGTCTGTATATATAATATATATATATAGAGAGTATTTATAAAAAAACATCCTATTAACTATATATTTTGTGGTAAGAAATTATAAAATAGGATAGTTGCATAAAGTCTATGGTAAACTAATGACAGAACATTTTTTACATGAAATGTATTCATAAAAACACAGACTATTGTCTGTATATATAATATATATATAGAGAGTATTTATAAAAAAACATCCTATTCACTATATATTTTGTGGTAAGAAATTATAAAATAGGGTAGTTGCATAAGACCTATTCCAGAGCCATGATAATATTAAAAAATATAGTGAAATAAAAATTTTAAAACTCACCTAAGAGTGCAGTTAGTACAAGAACTTCTTCTTGAGAAAAGTCTGAGTTTTTCTGCATTTTTTGTCTAATAGACGCTAATTTCAATTTAACACAATCATTAAAACCCTTTTTTTTCAGTCCATCTTTTATATTCAAAATTAATTTAAGTGAAGTTAAATCAATTTTCTTATCATCAATCTTTTGGCTTTCTTTTAAATCTACTTGAGTTTGAGGTTTAACTGTTATAGTATTAGATTCTAAAACACTGGTTTTTGGACTGCACTGTGAACTAGCGACAGAAATTAAGTCATTATTACTTTCTTCAGTTTCTGAAAGATCAGAATCTGAAGATATAAGTGCTCTCATTTTTTTACACTGGTTTTCAATCAAAAGTTTTCGATCTTCAGCAGCAGGTTTTTTAGCTATCGCCAACCATTTACTCCCTAATTCAAAATCTAAAACAATGTTTTCAGAAAAATAACCTTCTATTGGATAGAGATACACTAACGCAAGATTTTTCGGAAAAGTAATATCCATAAGTAATTCAGAATATTTTCTATTAATAAATAAAACAAAATTATTGTAACTAGCAATATCAACAATAAAAAACATTTTAGTTTTTAAAATACAACTATGTTGCTGAAGATCTCTCAAAGTTGTATGCGATTTTCCACATAAACAATAAAAAATAAACAAGTGAGCACAAAAATGTCTTGAAAGAACTCGGCCAGGCTCATGCAATTCCCCTAATTTAAACTTCTTACCACAAAATATACAAGAGACGTTGTTTTTGTTTCCTTTCAGTGCTTCACTCAACATCTTTGTGCCATATGCTATCAATAACAATGTGAGCACTGAAAGGAAATACCTAGGGCTTTTGTTATCAATATCTACAAACAAAATAAACAAATTCTCATCATATATAGATAACTTTCTTAAGCATGGTATATGTATCTATATATATAAAGATAATGCATGTCACTTACACTTAAAACACTCTCTATCTTCTTTTATATTTCCGTCTAGAAGACTTACTTCCTTATATTGCCTTAATTGAGGATTCTCTGCTTGAACTAAAATAGAAAATACGAATGTAGTTATGCTATTTCTTTGAAAAAATTCTAAAATTTTTTTTATAAATTGAATGAGTATGTAGTAAGTAATATTTTCGTCATACTTACATTCAAATGTGTTGCGTTTATAGTACAGGAAGTTTTCGTTCTTCCCAACACATTGTTTACTTCCTATGAATCGTGAAGATGTTTTTTCTACAAAAAATAACATAGTAAATGTAAAGTCATTATTATTGTACCTACAGACAAATTTACATTTTTCATAAAACAGAAAAACTTACTCATAGCAATATGCGTGCTAGCTTTGCTCTTTTCCGTCTTCTCTTCATCATCTTTAAAACACTCCTCCAGCCACCTCAGTGTTTCATCATCGGTAGAACTTAATAAAACAATAAATCAAGATTGTAATTATTTAAAAACTCTATATAATACAGTTGAATAATAAAGTTTCAATAATATACTTACATAGCACTGAAATCTATTTCATCAATATTCAGCTCTAGCTCATCATCTGAGGTTGTAGACCTACAAGTAATATATATATATATATATACATTTGTATAAGTTTATAAATGTAACTGCAACAAACTTGTAAAAGATAGTATAATATAACTTACTCATTTCTTGTAGGGATATTGCTGGCCATTTTTTGTAGTTTTGTGTTCTAATACTATACTTGAAATATTGTACTTAGTGCAAATGAAAACTGATCCTGCTTAGTATAAAAATACTTTCTCTTATATACAAAACATTGAAGTCATTTATCAAGATTAATTCGTAGACTGATTTTCATACAAAACCAAAACATTGAAGTCATTTATCAAGACTAATTCGTAGACTGATTTTCTGATCATTACTATGATAACTGATATTGTTTTTAAAAAAGTGGAAGTCAATTAAAAAGTTGGTTAAAAAATAGGAAGATAGAGATTAGATAGATTAATAAGCTTAAGTCATACATACACCCTTGTAAACTTTCTTTCCACCTAACTAAAATTCTTTGAATGTAAAGCATTGGATAAACAAATTTTACAATCCCTAGATTGATACTCTTTTAAGATACATCTAGCTAGAACCAAACTTACATTTCATTTTGAATGACAACTCGCTTCCTCCAAACATATTTTTATAGCAAAAATATAATGTGTGATTAACTAGTTCAATTGCAGTTCATCGCATATAGACACATCAACAGCAAAACATTGATGATGTAGTGTAGTTCCGTCTTTATATCATCAGACAGTAAATTAAAATGTGAGAGCTTAAATTATAGTTTACAACGTCAAGTATGAGTTAGGAATGTAATAAACACTTTAAAGTTATCTGATAGCATTTAAATATGTATATGTAACATATAATTCTTGTTTTATTAGACAAAACAGCTTCCTAAAAATAGAAAATACACCATGTATGTTGATATATTGTTTGTATTTCACACAAAAAACAATGAGTTATTTTAAGAAAAGTAACAGTCTAACTAACAAAAAAGTGGATAAAGTCATGCTTTGTTCATGTTTTTTAGACGATATCGGAGATAACTAGAATTAGAGATACACCAAAAATCCGTTTTGGTGGAAGGCTGTAGCTGTCTTAACTAATATGTAATCAAAAAGGCTTTTTGGTAGGCTCCATAACAGTAGTGAATCTCTGTTGGTGGAGGGTGTGCTATAGTCTGACTAGCTTCAATCATTCGAAAAATCGCTTGCGTCTTTCCCGATCCAGTTGGTCCTGCAATCATTGCTGTAAAAGAAGATCGCATCCTCGGGTCATAATCTTCAGGTTTCCCATTCATCATAAAAAGATGTTCATCAATCAACAGTAGTTTCATTTATGATTCCAACAGGAGAGTTTCTCGCTTTTTGTATTTTTTCCATAGCTTCTTCATACATACTAAACTCAGTAACACCTCCAAAAGTGGAAAGCCCTACGACAAATACCAAAATTATCATAATTATCAACGCTTTACGCTTCATACTCGGTAAAACATCTATCATATCACGTTCAGTACCATCAATAGTATCAACTTCATTCATCGGTCTCATCTCAACATCATCCTCTGTCGACATCTTAACTTCCAATAACCATACAATCTTATCACGTTTTCATTTATATACAATGTTAAAACTATCAAAAAAATCAAATGCCATACATGCAAAATCTAGCTGCCATATGAGTTCAAATTGAGTAAAAAAATAATCAAAACTCAAATGCCACTTAAATGCCACTCAAATGCCACTCAAATGCCCCTCAAGTAAAATACAATATAAACTCGGCAAATTCATCCAACGTCGTAACCCATTGCCTCAACTCCAAGATCTAATCCACAAAAAAACACTTGGTAGGGAGATCTGCTCATATATTACTACTCACATAATACCATCAATATGTAAAAAAATATTGTTTGATTTCCTTTACCAATCTAAAACAGCTAATGCACACTTTGTATTTCAGGACGTGTACATTGTGCTTTGTGCCAACTAACTCCAGAGATGACTAATGGTGGTAAAGGCAACCGGATCTGGTGTAAAAACTTTAGCATCTAAGTTTTCATACAGCAAACGATGGGGTGTTTTCGTAAGTTCAACCCTATAGGAATAAACTTGAGAAATGTGCAACTAATTATTTTGTAAGTTCTGCATCCTCAATCAAACTGGTGACGGTGACGGCAAACTGAATACAAATTTTTCCATAATCTAACCAACTTTAATTTTTGCTCTGTACAATTCACGCCATTGTTACTCTTTTTGTTGTTGTAATTTTGCTCATTTATACTACTTGTCTTGCAGAGAGGAGCGAAAAGATTTATGAGTGATTACAAAGCACACTATGCCAGGATGTACGCATGTTAGAACAGACATGACTTACTGGTGCAATAACACGGCAATATCTCCTGCATTTTTTGAAGTCAAATTGTGAGTTGCTTGCTCAGTGTCATTTGTTAGCATATCGTCTCACAAGCTCATCCATAAACATGTAAAAAACACTACCATACATTATGTATAAGCATGAGATAAACCTGACCATGCAATGTAATTGATGCATAGATAAATATCAGCAAATGGAGTTATTTCATACTGACACGTATGCAACTTGTTTCAGGGTAATGATGCAAGTGTTGCAGCTACCATCAATTTCTTGTTGACTGAATGGGAAGCTGGATTGTGAGTGACGGTGGCTATTTCTGATCACCAACCCGATGAAAATTGTAAGTTTGTTTGATTTTAGTCATTAGCATTTTTTTCACTGTCTCAGTTTGATCTTAAGTGCATATGGTTTATTGGTTGCAAATTGTTTGCAAGGTGGAAGACGCTGATTTTTTTTCATAATAGGAGCTCCTAAGGTTTCCGGCTGCTTTAACTCTGGAGTTCTCATCTATTGACGGTATTTTGCGCATCTAGTGCAAAATAATATCACTTTGAGTTTGGTTTAATTGGTTAAAAAAGTGAATCAAAGATAATTGTGTGTAGCAGTCAAGTTTTCACATCAGACAGAGTTTACCTTATTTTTGACCCGTCTCCTTTAAGAAAAACTGGCAAATGTTATAAATTGAAGGCAAATCATTGTTGTTGAAAAAGGTTTTCGTCAAAAATCTGTAGCTTAAAACATACGGTGTGTTACACCTGCAGCTATGGCAATTTCATGGTAATAATCTGCATAAACACACTTATTCAGTCTTTTAGATGGCTTCGTACCTGACTGTCTATTGATTTCAAGCAGAGTTTTATTCTTCGTAAAATGATCATTTTTAATATCACTTGATCACCAGTCATTAGGCAATAATTTGGAAATTTTGGGTTTTTGATTATTTGGAAATATGATAGGCATGTGCCTGATAACTAAAGTGTTATGTGTAGCTTATCGTGATATTTGATATTCACACATTGATGTCAAAAAGAAATTGGTAATAAAATATTCCAAGTCTATTCAGTTGCTATAGACAGTAAGATAGCAATAGAACGGAGCAGAAAGCATTTGCTTGGCACTTCTGAGGGAAATTTTTCTTTTGTTTCTCCAAGATTATTACTTGATCTCTAAATATTGTCCTGTTTCAGGAGATAGTCATTCTGGCATTATGCAGAGAACAACTGGAACTAGAGGAAGTCCTTTGACCATGAGAAATGTTTTTTCCAATGTGTATTATATCCAGCAGAAAGGCAGGCACTATGGTAAGTATTTTTTTTTCTGTATAGCTACCAAGAATAGGGTAGCGTGTGCAGGGTACACCTATTTGGTTACAGCTTCATGATCACATTTGTTTCAACTCTTATAAGAAGGTTATCCATCAATTACTTTGATTGTACCTCTAGTTTGCTGATTAATTGTCGTCACATTTTCCAGTTCAGTTGGAACCACAACAACACGACTTAGTCTGCTCAAATTAATATAACGCATGAGAATGCAATTCCATTTTTCTAGTATGTTTCTTTTGAAATTGTGACAAAACCTTTATTGAAGATGACAAATATTTTATTTTGTTGTTTTATACTTCAAAAAAAACCATATATTTTGTTCCATGGACAGTTATATTTAGGTTGTCTCTTATACAATAAAATTATGCACTTTGTAAAGGTAATTATTAGAACAGTTTTTTCATAATCTACTTGTTTGTCTTCAACACTAGCCATAACTGTTTTTGGTGTTAAACAAACTTTTCAAATTTGTTTTTGGTATTAATGGATATTACAACTCTTTGCTCTTATTTTGTAGCTGCTCTGGCTCAAATTAAAAGAAACCTGCTTCTCCTTTAATATTAGGTTTAGCTCATTTACAGGCTCTAGTCAGCATGTCGCTTTGCGTCCAAAACTTCTGGACAAGCTTTAAGAGTTAAGTTCAGTCCAGGGTAAATTGATAGGCTCTAAATGGATGGCACTATGGTTTTTACATTTTTATTTATTTTTAAACTCTCACAAACAAAAAAAAACAAAGTTTGTATACTTGTCACTGTTTAGATTTTGAGTAGACAACTCCAAAATGTTGTAAGTCAAAACTGTGGATTTGCAAATTCAAATTGTTAAAGGATTTTTAGCTTTGTATAATATTGAAGTAACAATCATCCTACGGAAGTGAAGTTAACTACAAGTAAATTCATTTGTACTCTTTCCGGCAAGCAGTGAGTGAGTGCAATCAAATAGATAGATACAACAACATTTGCAAGAACTCATGTTCCCAATATGAAACTTTATCTGTCTTTTCTTAAATGTAATGTCGAGTTGAAAAATTATAAGATCTCACATTTTGGAATTACTTTGCTACGATTAGTCAACTGTTGAAAATTGTGAGAGCATCAATTTATGTTCATAGTGATCACCATTGTAAAAATGGTGGCGGGTGAGTTTACAGTGAAACCCGCATAAATGGATAATGGAAAAATCAATAAACTTATTTTATTCATACCCCAGTTTACAGGCCCTGTCATTCACATTTTGAAAATTGCTTTAAAAAAGTCGATATTGTTATCTCTAGGTGGACCAATATTTTTTTTTCAACTTCTTGACTAGCTTGACTCCACAACTCCATGACTAGCTTTTCATGAAAGCTCCGTGAAATTTCTTAAAGAAAGCGTGTTGTTTGGAATCGAAATTTGTTCTGTTGGACTGATGAGCAGTAATTTTGTCAATCGTAAACCTAGATCGCATGCTATCAAAAATATATTATCAAGTAGTTATCTCCTCTTGTGAATGACAGAATTTTTTAAATGCATTTACAACAGCACATGAGCAACTTCCACTCTTGCGTTTTTTATTAATAATTTTGTTTTTATTTTTTTCAATGTAACAAAAAACCGAATGTATTATTTCAACCACAGTTGATAAAAATTGAGCGGTTTTTAAACATGTTTGTTCAGCTAGATAAAAAAAAACAGTTGATTGAGTTAGTGTTTATTATTGGATAGCTTTTTTAATGATCATTGTCATTTACTGATGAAACATTAAACCAATGATAATGATTTTAAAATTTAAACCAAGCCAACTTAGTTATTTTTATTACAGCGAGTTATTATTTTGGTTAGCATCACAGTAGCAACAAATTACCACTTTACTAATAATTATTCTTGATTATTGAGAACACTTGAAGTTGTCATTGCTATTAAAATTTATTCACAACGTGAGTCAATGAAAAAAATGTATGAAATCCATCGTATTATTATATTGTTAGTTGCGAAATAACTTATTATTACTATTTTATTTATATTTATAGCCTCCAAAAGCAAATTCGAGCAGTTCAATACCATCCTTAATTAGATGGTTTATTCTTGGTTCTTCAACATCAATTTATGCAGGTTTTGCTGTATTTATTCATCCAATTATTTGATTTTACCTTTATTAAAAAAAGTCATGGTTTGGAGGAAGTTTTTGTTATCATGGGAATGCTCCATAATTGAAAAACGTAACAACTATAATATAACTGTCTAGTAATAGTTTTAATAACTTTTTATAATTATTGGGAGATTTTGTTTAAAAAACTTGATTCATTTCAACTTTTGTTGTAATTTTATTATTTTTCTGGATATCTTGGATAATTTTAAACTTTTTTATGTCAAAATAGTTTGCAAAGATAAGTTTTTTAGATGTTTCAGACTTTCCGCTGTTTTAGAAGTATGCACAAATTTTTGAAGTTTTCAAACTATCTACATATGCTTGTAATTGACGTAGATTCATGATGAATTTTGATACTAACCACACGGCTTCAAAAATGCTAATTTTTACAGTTGGCAAGTTTTGCATCAGTGAAAATTAATTTGATTTTAGAAAGCAATGCTTAAACATCATACGAAAATTTGTTTTTCAGGAGTAGAATATTACAAACGTTTCTTGGCTACCGATGACAAAAACTGGTTAAACCTTTCGCATTTATATCTCTGTCAAATGGAGATTTCGTCGTCTATGGCATGAAAAGAACCTCATTCTTAATGATAGGCAGGTTAATTTGTTACACACTAGAGCAATTGAAGTACAATAAATTTTTCAAGGACCATGACAGATGCTCTGTAGTCAGTGGCTTCAATTCTGTACTATATAACAAAATGACTGAATTTTTTATGAAGCTTCCACTTCCAAACTAAAATCGAAAAACTTTGTTGATCACTTAGTGATTTTCACTTATTCTCAAGGAAATGTATAGTATTCAAGTTCTAATTAAAAATGTTCTTGAGAAAAAACACCGTAACAATTATGACTCTCACAACATTTCTTTCCAATCTCATGGTGTTATGAAAGTTCAACTGATCTTATTGCTTAATCAATTTCAAAGCCAAAAGTTAATACTATAATGATAAATATGCATGGGTTGTTGCACTTTTAACCAAAAATTTGGTCCGGTTACGGCCCGTGCACACAATAAATACTTTGCACAAAATGAGAGGAAGTGCTGATTCAGAAAATAAACTCCAAAAAGATTGAATCATCCCATATTGCTGATATGTGGAAAGCCCGAGTTCTATGTAAGCTAGCCGAATCTTTTAAAAATCATTTAAAGCTTTATACAACTTGATGAGTCATCTGGAGAAAAAAATGCACCTTGTTCAGCATTGATTGTGCCAAAAGTGATAATTTTGATGTTGAGTGATGGTTTATGACAACTTTTACATTACTGGAGTTTTTGTCTTTCTGTGTTAAATAGTCTTTTCCCTGATCAGCTTCCTTACGCAACGAGACAACTGCTTTTGACCCATTATTTAGTTGCCAGAGCTGTAAAAGTACTATTTAATAGATAGAACATTTCTATTACGGATAATTATTTGGATTTTTAGAGCTAAATTTGTATCATTACAAATAGATATTCATAAATAAAGGTCGCAGATGTAAACATCTTCAACACCCTAACAATTAAAATTATTCTGAACAAATAAAAAACTCTCGATTAATTTGAAGAATTCAAATTTTTTTTATAGGTTTGGAATGTCGTGAGTTTTTTCAACCTTGCCTGTTAGAATCACCTCCGAAGAATCAATTCAAAACTGATCAGCCGATTTCTTGATTTGAAATTAGAAGTTGTTTGGCCCTGTATTTCTCTCAGATGAGGAGAAAACTCTCAGTTTTATGAAAAAAAGTTCTAGGAATGACTTTCAGCCCTGATTTTACAATAGCTTCAAGTATATGAGAACTTGTGTATTATTCACTCACACAAAATGTTTAAATATTTTGGTCTCTGTCAATAAAATTAGCTAACATCCGATGCAACATTTTCATCCGTGTTGATGATGAATTAAATTTGCGAACCAATGACGATGAAGTTTTTGTTGGTGCCAAAATTCCTGAAGCTCAATAAAAGATTTTATGAAGCAAACTGTTAAGTGATGAAGTGTTTTGAGTTTATTCTTACTCAAATTGTACATTTGTCTATTGCAGGTTCGAACTCGGGTGGCTTTCTTGATGCTGCTTCCAATTCCAATTACACTTTTGAGTAACAAATTTAATCAAAAAATATTCATTTTGTTCGGAACTCGTGGGTCCACAAAAAAAAGCTCACTGAATTAAAAAAAAAATCAGCAAGTATTTTTTTATATTGTTCGTAGGTCACAAATAAATCAGAACACTAAATAAATTACAATGAGCAAGTCGATTTTTTTCATTTTCATAAACTGGTTTTATATCCTTAAAAAATAATTCAAAATAATGGCAAGCTTTGCAAATTTACTAAAGCAAGGGGCAGCTTGACAAACTAATCCAGTTTATAGCATTCAAAATTTTATTACTCTCTCGATTATTTTAAAAATTGAGAGTTATCTTCTTTATGATTTGTTCGGTAAACTATTACATTTCAATGAATATTATGTTGTTCTAAAACTAATGTTCCATAGCATATGCGACATAGTGAATTACGAACACCTATTATTGTTTGTGTTTGGTTCGACAAATAGGTCGCGAATACTCTTATTGTCGTTAAAAAACCTTTCAGTCGAAAGTCTGTAGCTCAGAACATATAGTGTATTACAAACACCGCTCTGGTAATTTTCATGGTGATAATCTGCATAACACACTTATTCAATCTTTTTGATGGCTACCAACCTGAATGTCTATCGACTCAAGTAAAGTTTCAGTTTTCTCAAAATGGTGATTTTTAATATCACTTGATCACCAGTTATTAAGCAATAACTTGGAAATTTTGGGTTACTAGTTATTTGGAAATTTGATAGACATGTGCCTGATAGCTAAGGTGTTCTGTGTAGCCTATTGCGATCTTAATATTCACATACTGATGTCCAAAAGAAATTGATATTAAAATATTCCAAGTCTATTAAGTTGTTATAGACAATAAGATAATAATAGAACGTAAAGGAAAGCATTTGCTTGTCACTTCAGAGGAAGTTTTTCTTTTGTTTTTCCACGAATATTACTTGATCTCTACCTATTCCCCTGTTTCAGGAGATAGTCCTTCTGGTGTTATGAAGAGAAGAACAGCAACTAGATGTTTGGTCCGATGTCAATTATACCCAGCAGAAAGGCAGGCACTCTGGTAAGTGTTTTTTCCTTTGTGTTGCTACAAAGAATAGGGTAGTGTGTGCGTGGTGCACTGATTTGGTTATAGCTTCATGATCACATTCGTTTCACATCTTATAAGAAGGTACCCATAGATAAGTTTGAATATACCTCTCTGTTTTACCGATAAACCATTGTCACATTTTCCAGTTCAGCTGGAACCACAACAACACGACTTGGTCTGTTCAAATTAATGTAGAGCAAGAGAATGCAATTCCGCTATTCTAGTCTGTTTCTTTTGATATAGTGACAAACCCTTTATTGAAAATGATAATTCTTTTATTTTGATGTTTTGTACTTCAACAAAAACCATATATTTTGTTCAATGAACAGCTATTTTTTGGTTGTCTTTCTTACAATAGGATAATACACTCTGCAATGGTAATAATTGGAGGATTTGTCTTCAACAATGGGGATAAACTTTTTTTGTTTTAAACAAAACTTTTAATGTTTTTGGTGTTAATAAATATGACAAATATCTTCATTTATTTTCCAAACTCTCACAAACAATACGGATCAAATTTGGCCGAATTATTACTGTTTACATGTTAGGTAGGCAACTCCAAAATATTGCGAGCCAAAATTTTGGAAATTCAAGTTCAAATTGTTGAAGGATTTTTAGCTTTGTATAATATTGAAGTAACAATCATCATCCGGCAAGCAGTGAGTGGGTGCAATCAAATAAATAGATAAAACAGCATTTGCAAGAACTCAGGTTCCCAATACGAAAATGTATCTATCTTTTCTTAAATGTAATGTGGAGTTGAAAAATTATAAGATCTTACATTTTGGAATTATTTAATTGAGTAGACCTCGCTTCCATTTGCTACAATCAGTTAACTGTTGAAAAATTGTGAAAGCATCGATTTATGTTCCTAGTGATCACCGTTGTAAAAATGGTGGCGGGGGAGTTTACAGTGAAACCCGCATAAATCGATACCGGGAAATCAAGAAACTTATTTTATTCTTGCCCCAGTTTGAAGTCCCGACATTTACTAAGTCAATACTGTCATCTTTAGGTTGACCGATAATTTTTTTTAACTTCATGACGAGTTATCTTCCCTTGTGAATGACAGAAATCTTTTATATGCATTTCCAACCATGCCTGAGCAACTCGTGAGTTTTTTATTCTTGAACTTTCTTCAATTTGGAATGTAACAAAGACCAAATGCAATATCTCATGGTTGATAAAAATTTAAAGCTGTCTAAACATATTTGTTCAGATAGATGAAAAAACAGTTGATCAATGAGTTAGTATTTATTTTTAGAAATTTTTTTGAATGATCGTTGTCATTCACTGATGAAACATGAAACCAATGATAATGATTTTAAAAATTAAACCAAGCAAACTTATTACTTTTTATTAGTCATTTATCATTTGGTTAGCATCCAAATAATAGTAGATTACCAATTTATTAACAATTACCTTAATAATGAGCAAATATGAAGTTCTCATTATTATTAAACTTGATTCACAATGTGAAAAAATCTATGAAATTCATAAGACTATTACATTGTTAGTTGCAATATAACTTATTATTACTATTATATATATAGCCTCTGAAAGTATATTTGAGCAGTTCAATATCATCCCTAATTAGATGGTTTATTCGTGGCTCTTCAACGTCGAATTATGCAAGTTGCTCTGTATTTTTTCATCCAAATGTTTGTTTTCACCGTTATTAGAAAAGTCATTGTTTGGAGAAAGTTTTTTTTATCATGGGATTGCTTCATGATTGAGTAACTTGACAACTATAAAAGAGTCTGTCTAGTAATAGTTTTTAACAATTTTTTGTATTTATTGCAAGGCTTTTAAAAAAAAATTGATTCACTTCAGTTTTTCTTTAATTTCATATTTTTTTTGGAAATCCTAGATATTTTTAAACTTTCTTATGTCAAAAGAGTTTGCGAAAACAATTTGTTCATGTTTCAGACTATCCGCTGTTTTAAATGTGTGCGCAAACTTTTGAAGTAATCAAACTGTCTACATATGCTGGTAATTGACTTCGATTCATGTTGATTTTTGATACTAACTACACTGCTTCAAAATAGATGATTTTTACAGTTTGCAAGTTTTGCATGAGTAAAAATTAGTTTGATTTTAAAAAGCAGCGCTTAAACATCATTTGAAATATTTTGTTTCCAGAAGTTGAATATTACAAGCATTTCTTGGCTACCAATGACCAAAACTGGTTAAACCTCTTGATTTATATCTTTGTCAAATAGAAATTTTTTCGTCTATGACACAAAAAAAGTGAATATTGGTGATAGACATCTAACTTGTTGAACACTCGAGCAGATGAAATACAATAACTTTTCAAGGACCATGATTAATGCTTTGCTGTCAGTAGCTTTATCTAAGTACTATATAACGAAATGACTGAGTTTTTTTATTAAGTTTCCAGTTCCAAACCATTATTTAAAAAAATTGTTGATGATTTAGTGATTTTCACTCATTTTCAAGGAAGTATATGGTACTCGAGATTTAACTAAGAAATGTTCTTGTCAAAAAAACACCGTCACAATTATGACTCGGGTAACATTTCTTTCCAATCTCTCAGTATTATAAGAAAATTATACTGATCTTATTGTTTAATCAATTTCCAAGTTGAAAGTCATTACTGTAATGATGAGTATGCTTGGGTTGTTGCACTTTCAACCAAAAAAATTGCTCAGGTTACGGCCAGTATACACATTAACTACTCTGCGCAAAATGAGAGAAGTGCTGATTTAGAAAATGAGCTTCAAAAAGATTGAAGCTTACTGCAATCTCTTTTTTGCCATTACACTTATCATCCCGCAATGCTGATATATGGAAGCCCAAGTTCTATGTAGTTTAGCCGAATATTCAAACACTCATTTTAAAGCTTTATACATTTTGATTATTCATTTGGGAAAAAATTACACCTGGGTCACTGATTGTGCCAAAAGTGATAATCTTGATGTTTTACATTACTGGGAATTATGTCTTCCTGCGTTAAATAGTCTATTCCATGATCAGCTTCCTT
Source organism: Cryptosula pallasiana (assembly GCA_945261195.1). Taxonomy (NCBI): domain Eukaryota; kingdom Metazoa; phylum Bryozoa; class Gymnolaemata; order Cheilostomatida; family Cryptosulidae; genus Cryptosula; species Cryptosula pallasiana. Next base: position 27,546 of record CALYOO010000229.1, read on the forward strand.
ACGCGATGACACAATTTCTTTTGACTAATTATTTAGTTGCAAGAACTGTAAAAGTACTATTTATAGATAGAATATATCAATTAATGATAGCTACTTGCATTTTTAGAACCACATTTGAATCATTACAAAATAATATTGATAATAAAGATCGCAAATGTGAAAATATTCAACCTAAAACAATTAAAAATATTTTGAGCAAATCAAAGAGTAATTTTTTTATCGGAGTTGAAATCAAAATTATCAGACAAAAGTACTTTGAATAATTCGAATTTATTTTTTAATAAGTTGGAAAAGTCGTGAGTTTTTTCAACCCTGCTTGTTAGACTTCAATCGCCTCCTACGAATCAATTTAAACATGATTAGTTGATTTTTTGACTTGAGATTAGAAGTTGCTTGCCCCTGTATTTTTTTCAGTTTGGGAGAAAACTCTCAATTTTATGAAAACAAAGAACTAGGGATGACTTTCAGCGCTGGTTTTGCAATGGCTTCAAGTATATCCGAACATATGTATTATTCACTCACACAAAATGTTTAAATTTTTTTGTTTCTAACTATAAAATTAGCCAACATCTCCCCTGTTGATGATGATTTAACTTTGCAAGCCAATGATGATGAGTTTTTTGTTTGTGTTAACGCTCCTGAAGCTCAATATAAGATTTCATAAGGGACACAGTTAACTAATGAAATGTTTTGTATTTAATTTTACTCATTTTGTACATTTGTCTATTGCAGGTTCAAACTCTGGTTGCTTCATTGGTGCTGCTCCCAATTCATGCCAGCTGACGACATTTAAGTTCAACTTTCTCTTAGGTTGCTTTATGAGTGTTTTTCTTATGTTTGCATGAAAATAACGTGCTCTATGATGTATTGTAGAGATTTTATGACTAAATTGGCGCAACATGCTTATGTGAATGGTTTTTAATTATTTTAAAACAAAATTGGTGAGATCTGTTACAGGAGTCTTTCGATAAATCTCTTAAAGATATTGGTGTAGCATGTTTTATGAACATTGTGTAAACTTTTTATACCTACATTAATGTAACATTTTCAGCAAATGTTTTCTAAGCATTTTATCACGACATTGGTGAATGTTTTGTAAACAATCTATAACAACATTGTTGTGACATGTCTAATGGATGTTTTGTAAACATTTTAAAACGACATTGGTGTAACATGTTTAATGAACATTTTGTAAACGTTTTATACCGACATTAATGTAACATTTTCAGCGAATGTTTTGTAAACATTTTATTACGACATTGACGTAACATGTTCAATAAATGTTTTGTGAACATTTTGAGATGACGAATAGTGAAAACATTCAAAAAACATTCATAGGATGTTTTGCGGGGACAATGGGTGTAACATTGCAACAACATTGAAAGGTGTGTACGAAAAGTCATAAAATAAACATTTGCATACAATGTCCAGAGGACATTAATTGACATCCAGGCAACGCCGATGCAACATTATTATATATCATTGCCTCAGCATTGTGCGAATGTTTGTGGGTAACATTGGGAGTAACATTGGATTAATGTTTGAGGGTGTCTGCAGAAAGTTGTGAAATAAATGTTCTGCGCACAATGTTTAGGGAATGTTGATGGACATCCAGGCAACACGAATACAACATTTTGAATTATCATTACATAAACATTGTATAAATGTTTGTCCACAACATTGAGAAAAACGTTTAAATAACGTTCAAGGGTGTCTACAGAAAGTAGTGAAGTAAACGTGCTGCGCACAATGTTTAGGGAATGTTGATGGACATCCAGGCAATATTAATACAACATTTTGAGTTATCATTACATAAACATTGTACAAAGGTTTGTCCACAACATTGGGAATAACGTTTAAATAACGTTCAAGGGTGTCTACAGAAAGTAGTGAAGTAAACGTGCTGCGCAAAACGTTCAGGGGATCTTCACCGACATCCAGACAACGTTTGTACATTATTCACTTGCTTGTTGGGTCACCGGAGCAATTCAAATTATTACTTAGTATGAACATATATTTGAGCAGTAAGCCACCAAACCTCATTTATTTTGCTAATGGTTCAAGTAGTGGCAAGCCATGTACAATTTCTATAAAGTCGCAAAGCGTTATAACGCATAATCAAATAACGCATGTACAAATCCCGGATTATACCCACACTGACACATACCGCTGCTGCCTGGTACCCATACACCACTTCCAGTCAGCATGAGGAACTAGAAAGCTCTCAAAAGTTGACTCTTAGAATAATATTTCCAGAGCTTGAGCACTACCAACAGCGGCTGACAGCAGCTGATCTGACGATATGTAGAAACCTGAATGATATTTGTAGAAAGTTGCCACCAAAATCAAAAACGATACCACACACACCCTACACCAGCTCATGCAAAAAAGCCAGATGGCGTAAGCTTTTCTCGTCGCCTCAGCACATGAAACATATATATATACACCAAAATGGCATACAACTAAGCGCGAAGAAACATTCTGAGAAACCCAAAGTATCTCTTTGGTTAGATCTTGTTCTTTTAAAAATTCATGTGATATCAACTTTTTCTTCCATTATTGTTGCTTTCTAGAAAGCTTTTCTATGCAACAAATTTTTACCGCTGTGTCTTGTGTATTTTTCTGTAACTATTCTTGGATTGAAAGTAATACACACATTATCTATCTATCTGTCCATCTGTCTGTCCGCCTATCCGTCTGTCTGTTCGTCCGCCCACATATCCATCCATCTATCTATCTACCTCTCTACCTACCTTCCTACCTACCTACCTACCTACCTACCTACCTACCTACCTACCAACCTACCTACCTACCTACCTATCTATCTATCATATATATCTATAATCAGCAAATGTAGATCAAAGAAAAATACCTTCATTATATCTTGTTTTCAAGTATAACTTGAATGTGATGGTAATAATTTATTTCATTCCTATCGGTATATATGACCACCGGAAGAATTCCTTTGGAGTCATAATTGGTCATAATACGATGATCAAATATAAATGGTCAGCAACAAACAAAATTGAAATCTCATAAGCCTAATTTTGATTCTGAAAGAAGAAAACTTTCACACACAAAATCAGGCAAAACTCTATGCTGTCAAGCTATTTGCAGTCACAGAATGCTGATGGTTTTTGGTCAACAAGTCATCAAATCAACAACTACAAAGGGAGAGCAGTGCGGAAGTCATTTGAAATTAAAAAATAACTTGCAGGATTTCAGATTTATCCCCTGACACACAGTTTTTTAAACTCCCTCATACATTTTTTATTCCTGGTCAGATTCTCAATTAAAAACTACAATACTGCAATAAAATGAGACAACTTCAAGTTTGTGAACATGGCCAAGCGATTAAAGATCAGCCTTTCACAAATGAACACTTCCATGAAGCTTATTATAAGAAAAATTGTTTTAAAATCATTGGGAGAAGGAACAAGACAGTTAGCATGTAGGACTCACTGCCTCCTTCCAGCGAAATGGTCAACGACTCAAGAAAGTGAGTGCAGTCTTTATTGAAATGTTATGACGTTTTGCGTGAGTCTGTTTATGCAAGTCGGAGATCACGTTTGATTTTATGAATACCCTCTTACATATTTATCAAAAAAAACTTTTCTTAGCCATTTTATTTTATATGATGGTTTAGTTAGGAAAATCTTAATGTCCAATCAAATATTCTTTTGTAACTGAAAACCAACACAGAATACCTCTTTGACGGTTTCAACCTAGCCCAAATGCTAACACCCCTAGCCCAATAGCCAGCCACATAGAGGATTGCACCTACTAGGCACTTTTAAAAGACAAGCCTCTCTGGTGAATAGCATCTGTGTGCTGGAACACTGGACACAGGACTCGCCTGTGGATACCTAGTTACGGCACAGGTGTTGTTTTTCTTGGTCATTCTTTTTTGTATATGGATTTTTGTTGCTAGAATCATTTTTTTCTTATCTTTTTGCTGGAAGTACACATTATGCGCAGATGCTGGAAGCAGACATTATGCTGAGGTGCTAAAATCAGTTCTATGAACAAGCATTGAACAAATCATTATGAACATTGGTTTGAGGTCTATTTCATTGATCCGTTCAGTATAGAATACCATTCAATTCTCATCATTTCCGGTCACATTCCATTTTTAGAATACGTAATAGTTTTTAATTGACTTGCAAGAGCTGTTTTCTCATGTTTTTATGTACACCAACTGCACACCAAGAGAGATCATTTTCAATTAAATTATCGCAAAGTTGATTTAGCGACCCCTGAAATAGTGTCACTGGAGATTTACCTATTCATAATTTGCAATAACCAGCAACTGACAAACAGCAACTAGCAATGACGCACCGGCTCTCCACAGAGAGATGTAGAAATCTTCGAATAAATTTTTCCTTCTCTGTTTATTCAGAATGTAAGGCCAGCACACCAACTTCAACCTCTCGCCTTTGACAGATACGATCAAATAAACAGTGTAGAATAACTCAAACGAGTAGCCCACTTTATACAACAATATGATGGAGCTTCAAAAGAGTCATTCAATCCCAAGCACCGTAAATTTTTATCCAAAAGCACTCCGCTCAGTAAAATCAAAACAGTGTACAATGAGAAAGATAACCCGCACTCAACTAACTGTATCTCGCTATTGCACATGTAATGGATACAAACAACGGATTCAAACTTTTGTGATAACATGTTCGATGATATTGTATAAAAAAACATTTTCAGTCACCTTGACTCTTCATAGTTTGTTTTAATTGATATATTATCGTAGTTTGTATTACTAAAGTTGTATGTCTTTCAATTCATTTGCCAACTTTTTTTAGGTACTGTCAAACATTTATCATAATTTACACTCCAATACAGCAATACTCATCTGCCACATAATTTTTTAGGTGAAATCAAATGCCCTATCAACAACCATAGTAAAATACCATAAGCTTCTCAAGAAAAATCAAAAGAAACAAGGTTTTCTTCACCACACCTTTTTTTACTTTTAGACCATTGCTCCAACTTATTTACCAACAAGGGTTCGAGTACGAAATCCATACCACTGTAACAACTTTGTTCGAAATATAAATGGATCAAACGTTTAGACAACAATCCAATCGCATCCAAACAGTCAACATACACACGCTGGCACATTTGCCCATGATAGTAACACAACAAATATAACTAATCTATAACATAAACTCTTTCACAATTTCGTATTTTACTAAACTTACATGAGTTTTAACTCGGTTTTCAAAGTTTGCTTGTAGTCCCTGTTAAACATTTATCATATCTTACAAATTCAAGACATTTCCAGGCAATAAATATTTGTGACTTTGAGGCAACACTGCATGGGGCTTTTACAACATAATACAGAAAGTTGCAATCAGAGGTCGCCAATTCCAGTTTTTCCAAAGCATGATGAGGAAACTGCAACTTTTAGGACTGAAGAGAGCAATAATGAAAGTTGAACACTTGCAAAATTTTGCACTGAAAGTCAAAACCTTACGATTTTAACCGACACCCCATGTCATACATTCATGCAGGTAAGTAATACTTCGTAGTAATACAAAAATACCAAAAGCAAATTCACAGAATGGCGCGCAATGTATACTGTATACGGTAAGTGCTCTGCTTGACCAATGGATAATTCAGATGGCTTCTAATTTCTCTTTTATTTTTTAAAATTAAAAAACCAATTTGTTGTATATATCCATTCTTGACACTAAACACTGATAGAATTTGTTAATACAAGTTACATTTATCAAATTAAGGGAGTTTCTATTGAAGTGTTTATTATTGTTACTACTAGTACTTGTCCTACAAATACTGCAGATTGTATTACTGAACTGCTCATTTGTGCATTAGAGGATTAGTGGATACTGCACTATAAATATCAAACACTTGATGACTTTTTGACTTCATTGGAACAAGATCACATTCATGGAGTATTTCCAGTGAACATGTGGAATGTACATGCCCGCCATATGGACACTCGGACAAACAACTATATTGAAGGTAAGCATTCTATTGCTGAGCTTAGCATTAAAACAGATTCAAATACAATAAGTTTTACACTATCATACACAGGAAGATGTCATCTTTGCATTCCAATGATTGCCCTTATTCAACACCTACTCTATCAGAAGTTACAGCACTAATCTATGTAGCTCAGTGAAGCCTCAAGTCCGGTCAAAAGTTGTAAGCAGTGACAAAGCGAGACAGCGTATCAGCAATAGCGAATAAAAAATGTACAAAATGGGTCAACTTTGAATGATTGTTGGGCTGTCTATAACTTGAGCGATAAAACATGCATTTGACATCGGTCTGTGTATGTTTTAATCTTTCAGTTGATTGTACTGATATGTCATAAATATAAATGAAAAGATAGTGGCTCAACAACCAGAATGTTTTGTGTTTTGTATTTTGAAGCATTCAAATGCTTACAATCCATCTGAACGCTTAATGAAGTAGTTCATGAGCTTTGAAATCAGAATAAGTTTGCTGGTGCACTATATTAAGAGTAGATCTTCAGTTTACTTACAGCTAATCATTTTTCAACTTGACATTTGACAGTTGGATTTCATTGAGATACATGAAGATATAAAATATTATTATTTAGTGATAATATTATAATCAACATGTTGAATCTAATTGCTAGTTGTTTTTATAACTTAATTAGGTTTTACAAGTGTGTATATAGTTGCACCATTTTCTACATGCCTTTTGATTGATGTATATGGCAAATACTTTGCATAGAGGCTATAAAGAAGATACTGGCGATCGCTTTGGGTCTGAAAGCCATGTGTTTTGCAAACCTTTCAAACTATTTCAAAATAAATTAGATTATTTTAGCATGGTTCAGACTTGAAATAGTTCAGACCGTTTCTATATAGTTTCTACAATGTCTAATGCCCTGGTCATACGAGAGCGTACCTTCGGCGAAACTGCAAACGAAACTATTTTTTCAGGCCCAGCGAGTTCGTTGTTGAGCAAACCGAGCAAATATTTCAGTATCGTCATGATCAAGCAATGCTAGGTCTGGTAAATCTTTCGGTTGCGATGTTCACATAGGATTGGACTATTGGACTACGCTCATTAATTGGTTCATTTTCTTTGTCCTCTCAACAAACTCCGGGTGATTGAAATTTTATTTTAGCAAGCAATAGAGTCTTTATTCCATTTATTTTAAAGTCATGACTAACCATACTGAACTTTTCATTGAAATAGTTCAATCAAAACCCATTCTATTACTTACTTCGACGGAAGACAACACAGCTGATGGATCACTCACTTGCTTTCACGCCCTACCACAGCTGGCCAATAGGGGCATATACGTTCCAGACAGGTCTGCTCGTAAAGTCTGCACCAAAAAAATCACCTAAGCATCGCACATTAACACCAGGTCTATTTACTGTAAGTTGCCCTCACGGTATGCCAAGCTGACAATTTATTTTTTCATTGGTCTCCCTGAGCTTCTGTGTCAGTGGTATTAGTTGAAAATATACAGCTTATTTACTATAGCGCAATTTTAGCAAACAAGCCTGCGATGTTTGCTGGATGGTTGAATCATTTTCCTTCTGAACTATTTACTTGTCTTCCTTATTACACAGGTCATCGAGGTAAACTATGTTGTTACATGTCGTATTATATGGTTTATGATTTAGGTGTATGTTATGGGTTTAGTACTATGGACAATCATGAATCTGCAAATGCTCAATTCACACTTTTAAGAACAAGCTTTAGTCATAGTGAGTCCTATTTGTCATATAATAAGAGTATTCGCAACCTGTTCGTCGAAATAAGTACAGAAAATAATAGGTGTAGGTAAGTCAATACGTCGCGAATGCTACAGAACATTAGTTTAAAACTGTTTGAATTTCAAACGCTTCGACCAATAAATTACCACAGCATTCACCCGCTTTTTGCGAAAAAAAGTTCAACTTCAAATTTTTTTTTAAAATTGATCTATACATGATATGGTAACAACTTTTTGTTCATATGAATCAACATTCTCTTTTCTCTGAGGAGAATTAATAACATATTGATTCCACCAGTCTAAACTATTTTTAATATTTTTTTAGTTCGGAGACCATTTTTTAGTAATGACCTCAACAGATCAACCAGTTACAAAAGAAATAACACACTAAACGTGAAACTGATAGCACAGCTGAAAAGATGACAAAATTTTGATAAGACTAGCCAAATTTGAAGCAAAAATATGCAAGAAAAGTGTTAGAACACTGCAACAACAATCTAGCACTGGTTGCACAAATGGCCGAAAATTTCGGAAATTTTTTTTCTGAAAATAATTATTTTTATTACAGGCAAAAATAAAGCCCTCATTGGTGCACGAATGAACTAAAAACATTTTGAGCTACATTTTGATGTAAAGAACAACATCAATCAACAAATTTACAAAAATAATAAAAAAAAATTAAAATTAATTATTTATTATCAATGCCGTATCTAAATAATTAATTACTAGCTTACTAACCTTCAATTCCATTATCAGAGAGCTCAAACAAGCTAAGATATTAATAAACTAACTAAATCAGAAGAAGAAAACAATGCGCTTGCTCCTTTCCAGAAAAAAATTGCCCACAATTATCAAAAAAAAAATCTGAAATTCAAAACAGGAAGTGATGGGTCAAGGATATTTGGAACTGTTTCCGTTTAGAATGTCGTACAGTCTTCAAACAAAAACCAGAAAATAGGCAATTCTCTGCTCTACACGATGGTATAAGAATTATTCATGTGAGTCTACACAAACGTTTGCAAAACGTTTCGAAAACCGGACGAATATAATCACGAGCAACGGCTGTGATGGAATGTTTGGTCACATTACTTAAGTCCGAGCATTGCTCGTGATGGAATTAGAAAGGTTTTTAAAAGAGCATAATTGTTCAATGAACTCTTATAGTTTAACGAACAAGTCATAAAAAGATAACACCAAATTTTCAAATTAGTCAAGAAAATATTAAAATTGAGCTGCATTAATCTGGGATCGTTGTAAAGCTGCCCTTCAATTTAGTAAACTTTGAACGCTTACACTGATTTCAATTTTTTTCAAAGATATAAAACCAGTCTATGAAAATGAAAAAAATCAACTCGCTTGTTATTATTTATTTAGAGTTTAGTTCATTCGCAACCTACAAACAATATAAATAAATACTCGTTGATTATCTTTTTTATTCAGTGAGCTTTTTGTTGACCCACGAGTTCCGAACCAAATGATTATATATTGATTAAATTTATTGCCAGTCCAAATATTTTTATTACAATATGTTCGGCGAACAGAGGTCGCGAAGACTCTTAATATCAATAGCTAAATCTGCAGTATTGTTTCTTTGTAAGTTTGCTAAGCACTTATTATGATTCGTAGATTTGTCGAAAAGCATTAGTTTGTTTTAGCTCCATCCATGGTGATATATGATAACGCCTTTAATCTCCATGAATATTGTTTAAATCGTGATCCAGGCTTTTTATGTGCACAAAACTCTGTGTCGACCGCTTTCACTGGAACAATCACAAAAGTTTTTTTTGTTGTGCCGTAGCAAATGAATGCATCACTTGTGAGGAACACTAGTACTGTTGACTCATCTGTTGGTTTTGTTTCCTTCTAGTCTGCAGCAGTGGTTACAAGATTCGTACATCCGCCAATAACCACACAGGTACAGTTTTAGGAACCTACACTTTTAGTATATACATGGCTTTTTTAACTCATCAATAATGAGGTTGTGTTTGAGTTAAGAGTTTGTTGACAGGTCCTATGCACGCTAAGTTTGATCGCCTACTTTTTGTGACAATCCACAGAGAATTTCATTAACCAACAGATACTTGCTTATTTTGAAATATAAAATCGGTATATGCTTTTATTCACAAAACATTATTTGTCATGCAAGTTGTACTGCTTGTGTAGTTGAGTTGATCTTATGTCTCGCTTCAGTCAATTCGGTTCCAGGTATTTTCAAGATTGATTAGCGCAATTAGATTGATTTTGTTTGTTCTTGGTACCAACTCATCAATAATGAGGTTGTTTGATTAAACATGGTGAGCTATGAGTTCGTTCACAGTTCCTATGTATGCTACGTTTGATCGCCTACGTTTTCTGACAATGAACTAAAATTTCCTTAGTCGTCAGACAGTTCGTAATATTGAAAGACACATCTGGATGGCAGTGTAAATTGTCGGATTTTGCATGTATGAAGATACCATGGTGAGTTATAGCTGTAAATTATTCATGCTGCCCTAACATACCTTGTGAATTTTGTGCTTCTTTATAAATATAGGTTGTAGAGCAAGTGAACGCCAAGTTGGCTACCCCCAGAAGTATGCTGTCGTACTGCAACAAAGTCAATTTTAAGAGACAAGTGATGCTTTTTATTTGGTTCTCGAATGTTATGCATTCCTTCATCTTCGACTTCCTTCCAATAACATTGAGATATGTTTGGACCGGTTGAACAACTTATATTCCCAGACTAAATAATTGTTTGTGGGCAACCCACAAATTATTTGGTATTGAATAGTCTGCTTTCCAGCAAAGTTTCTGGTGTGTTATATACATGATTATGTATGCATGGAACTCTGACATATATTCAGTATCTCTACACGACATCCACAATCATGTATACAGTAAAATAATTTTACCAACACATGTAACATCCCCATATACATTGGGAATGAGCTCGTTTAAGCATTGTATAGTGAGTTTTTCAATTGTTTCATAATATCGGCCTGTGAAACAAAGATCAGCTATGAGGGTTCACATGTGCAAAAATAGAACCAATTATGTCATACGTGTCATATACAATGTACCATAGAAACGTGTCAGCAAGGCAGTTTGATTAGGGTTCTGGCGTATTAGTCGTTTTACATTAATCCAGTGAGATTCGTATCTGAATAATATTGTACACGGTTTTGGTATGGCTGATGAACACATGAGATTTATTATGAATCTTTGATACAAGTGCAGGCATCCGTAATATAGTGCAATAAAAATCTCTGAATATAGATGTCTATCGAACACAAAACAGACCTTGTTCTGCATCAAACCCAGCTGGTAATTTGATTTCATTGGCAGGTTTTTAGTTTCTATTTTGAAATCAACCTGTTTGATCTTTTCACATATCTTTTAAAGCAGATAATCAGAAATATAAGATCAAAGTAAATAGCTAAACCGAACCATATACTTGTATATAATCCAATCGGGTAATGAACGGTTTCTGGTAATAGAAGCCGAGTGAGAAAGGTGGCTCCCATATCCATTCAATTTTAATCTTAAAGAGAACATCAGAACTGAATGAGATATAACAAATGCAATAATCAAAAGTATGAGCATTTGAACACAGATTATGGCAATACTGACTCGAATATCAACTTGATGAAAAACTAACAGAAAATTAGTTCACATGTTTCATGTTTGGGGTTTTGCCATAACATCAAATCTTATGTAATGTTTCTGCCAAGCATGTCTTCACAAGATTGGACACAAAAAAGCAATGCAGATGATAAACTACGCATTTATCAACTAGCTGTTGTTGCAGAAACAAATGAGGGCAATCTTTGCAGGAAAGCTTATTATAAAGAGAAGAATGAAACTACAAACTGCAATTGACAAAAACTGCCGAGGCTAGTTGCAAAAGAGGTTGTGAAGATAAATATTGAAAAGGTTTGCTGTCAAAAAAAAAACAGCCGGCAGCCCAATGCGCTTGAACAAAAAAAAAGTTACATTAAAGTGTCTACACAAAAACACTGCAAATCAGTATGTCGATGCAAACTTGACAACTTTTAAATGGTCTTTAGCGACTAGAGAAAAAAAACGAAAAATATTGGAAAGAGCTATGGAAAATCAAACAACGCTAAAAGGCCAATGACAAAACCTCACTTTGGAAGGTGGCAATCCACAAATAGACAGAAACACACGAACTCAAAAAAAAGCATAAAGTTTTGTAGTATCTCCCTGAACAACAGCAAAACAATACGAGACAGACTCAAGCACAAGAAAATCTATTTGTGTAATCTTCATTCTACATACATAATAGATATCGCAACATTAAAAAAAAAACACGATACAACTTATCATGAGCTTTCAAACTTCTAGCAAAAAGCAAAAATGAAAGAAAAAACATTCTTGTCAACATCTGAGAACCAATTTGTTGACAGCCTAGTATTATTGCCATCTGGTTATGGACGGTATACGTTGACAGAAAGAAGCATTATGGTAGGTGACCACCTGTTTCCTAGTACTTGACTGGCATACATATATTGTAAAGCAAAATTGACAGGAAACGTTTTACATTTTAACATAAAACTGCATACACACTGAAGAGATTTGAAGGCAGAAATTGGCAAAGTTCTAGAACCATTCAAAATAAGGTGATCACTGAGATGCAGTCCAGTCCATAGCATGGTGTAAATAAAATTTTAGCAGTGGAAATAATAGTGATGAATAACATTACACACAAAGAGTTAGGAATATTGTCAAGAACACGGGACACTTTTGAAGAAAGTTATTCAAAAACAGACCATAAAGAGCAACAATTTAGACAACTTATCACTGGGTGCATGCGATACCAGCAGAGGATTGTGAAAAACAAAACAATTGTCTCTGAGGACACAGTTTAAAAGGAATAATTATTGTACAAGTTGAATATTTTATAATTTTTGTGCAGAAATGGAAACCTGCAGAAATGAGTAGGACATTGGAAACGACCGCCGATAAAACATATGCACCATCATTGTCTTAATTCAATAAGAGCCTGATTTAGTCAACGACATTAATATTTCAAGAAGTTAATATTCTTAGAAGCAGCTTTTTTCTAATTTTGTTACTTAACTGTACTTGTAGACAGTATTAAAATTACTCATGATACAATTACTAAGACGTGCATCGGGTGGAAACGATAGCTTTATCAAGCAAAAACACTAACCGACAGTGCTAGTGTCATTGGCAACTCCGACACCTTAGAAGAAGCTTATCAAAAGCACTCGGGCTGCCAGTGACACTAATACAACAACCATGGCAAAAAGCAAGAGCCAGCGGTTGTCCCCGTAAATTTCAGGAGATTAATAATTTCTCTAGGTGCTGACTAGTCAATGCTAGACATTCAACGACTAGGAAAGCATTGTTTCCACCACCCTATTTAATTTCTACAATCTCATCAACTGTAGTACAACTATAATTATATATCATTGACTTCACCACACCGCCACATAGACAGGGATTGCATTTACTACAAATTTAAATATAATTTGAGAAATTATACCTTGTAACATACACACGGTAAGCCTGTGTTGAAAGGCCAAATAATCTGTCTGAACATATTCGAGCAATGGTAATTATAAACCAGGGGATTTTCTACTTCATTATTGCAGTAATAAGATCAATAATAATTCAGCAGTATAAATTAATGTTTCATAAATAATAACAATGCAGTAACTGATCAACTAACAACAATCAACGTGTACCTTATTATTATCGCCGGTACTTATAGTTTGTATTATCATAATGGCTTCCTCTTTTAAATGCATACCTGGTGAAAACGTATAATATTACACTCAAGGAATTGTAACTTATGTATCAAACACTAAATCGCCGATGATGAAAAACCAACCACAGTAGACAGTTGCATATTTTATTTGGCAAGCCTGCGCCTTTTCACCAAAGGCGGATCTAGCACTGGTGCCATGGCACCAACTCAAATTATTTGAGAAAATAAAAAAGCATCAATTGAAAACAATTTAATTTGACTACAGAATGAATTTCTTGTCTATTGTTATTAAATGGGAACAAAATTTATGCAGCTGCTTAGCAACATACATAGACGGATCACCCTGAGAACGCTAGGCGTGATCCATTCTATTATGAGTTAGTGATGGTATTTACTTCTGTGGAAATTCCGGAATTTCATTTCCGGTACAAGTCGCAAGCATGGCAAGTAATTCTCCGCCACCAGCAAAGAAAAGACAGGGCACATTATTGACTTACTGGCAACAAGAGAATGTTTCAAAGTAAGTATCCTGTTGCTAATTATGTTTTCAACATGAGTCTTCACTTAGTGCACCATCTTTTGACTGTTTATGATTTTTCATAGTATTATTAATTATTAATTATTTAATATTTATTACTAATAAAAATAATTAACTTAGAGGATTATTATTTATTAGTACCAAATCAGTTTTCCCTTGATGCCAAAAGTAAAAACGACAATAATCACAATAAATAGTACTTCCATCAATAACACGTTTTTAATAATTAGTAACTATTTCCTAAAAATTGAGTATTGCTCTCACAACGAAAACGCTTGAAGTTGGTTTCATGAATTTTATGAAATTTATATCAATTAAAGTCACTAAACGTTGAGTAGAGGGAAGAGTAAGCTCAAGCTTGTTAAAAGTTACTTGCGTTCGCTATCTGTTGTAGTCTGCGCACTTGATCTGAGTTGAATAAGGTAGTGTTATACTAACCAATTACTCGTTATTCAGAGCTCTTAAATGACAAATAATAATAATGATAGCAGCAGTAGTAGTAGTGAGGATATTATTTATTACTTTTCATTATTGATTAATAATTACTTTCGTACATAACTAATAATGATTAACTATTAATCAGGTTAAACAACTTTAGTAAATATAAAAAAATACTATTTTCATCGATATTTTTTAATGATATTATCTATTATTATCTATTATCTATTATTATCTATTATAATATATTATCTATTATTATCTATTAGCAATTATCAATTATCCATTATCCATTATCCATTATCCATTATCCATTATCCATTATCTATTATCTATTATCATTATCTATTATCATTATCTATTATCATTATCTATCATCATTATCTATTATCATCATCATTATCTATCATTATTATTATTATCATTACTTCCTTACTCCTAATATTATATATATATAATTTATTATTATGATTTAAATCAACTTGTTTCTATTCCAAGTGCTAATAATGACTAACCATAATTATAAAACTTTACATTATCATAATTAAAATGAAAGCAAATAGGTAGTATAATTAATAATTATGACGATGATGATAGTGACAGTTGTGGTAAATTTGGTAGAAATAATTTTACTTATTTATTACCCATTATTGTTAATACTAACATTTACTAAACTAATAATCATACAAATAAATGATATGAATTAATTATCAACTTCGTGGTATTTACTATAATTAATAAATATTATTACTATAGTAGTAATGTATAAAAAAATGAGACCTAAATGATGCCAATTTATTTCTTTACAAAACACAATCTGTTACCACCTCTTACAACGGCATATTATTGAACTAGTTAATACCTGCTGAACATCTTGCTTTAGAATTTATTAGTAGCTATTGATGTTACTGAAGTTATCAGTTACCAGTAATCTGTAAGTGATGTAGTAACCGTAGCAGTGTATGAGAAAAAATATCTGCATGTACCCCTCAAACGCTTCGGGTCTTCTTTATTTCTATTATTTTTTTTAAGTTGCCTGCTAAGAGAGTACTGAGTTTACTGTTTTATTATCAGCGTTGGTTAGAAAAGTATCATTGTTGCGTTACGATAGGGTTGAAAGCACATCACAATACATCTTCGGGGCTTATATCATAAAACATGTTGTTGATTTAGTCCAAGTATCCCATCATGGCATATAAAAGCGTTAAGAAAAAGAAATTGGAAGGAAGGGTTAGGCGAGAAAGCAACTGGCAAAGCTGTCAGCGATATCGCTCAAACATGACAGAGGGAACAGCGTGCAGTGGTACAACAAAAAAACCCAAATAAGAAACAAAAAGAGAGAGAAACTGAAAAAAGAGAGTCAGCCTTCCGGGGGAAAACGAAATCAAAATTTGAAAAGAGGCAGGAGACATTACAAAAGCAGAGAACCAGGAATGGCGAAACATCACACTGAAATGTGTACACAGAAAGAGGCAACTAGAAAAAAAGGATCGTGAGTATCGTTGGAAAGTTTGTGCAGAGACAGCTCCTAAGCCTGTTACAAAAAACAAGATTGTCTCCATCAAGCAGGGGCTGAGCGAATAAATA
Organism: Cryptosula pallasiana; assembly: GCA_945261195.1. Lineage (NCBI taxonomy): Eukaryota > Metazoa > Bryozoa > Gymnolaemata > Cheilostomatida > Cryptosulidae > Cryptosula > Cryptosula pallasiana. The sequence goes on from CALYOO010000229.1 coordinate 43,581, forward strand.
GTTTGATTGAGGATGCTAATCCAAGAACTGGCAAAAAGTTACAGGAAATATATCTGCTCAAGTCCAGCCATCGGCATCAATCAACACCCACATTAAAGCAACTATTTTCATCATGTAGGAAATCGAGCAAGGGATATGTGGCCATTATTAGAAAGTACAAAGCTAATAAATCTCATCATGCTGAACTATCTGGTCTGTGCCGTAGCACATTTAGCCACCGCCCCAAAAACAGTTTGCATGAGACAAGCCCTTCATAACTGGATAAGAGAATCCCTTCTATGCTTTTTTCAAGATATTTCTGTGAGCACAGAACATCCAAACAAAAATATGTACAAAGTGGTAGGTCGACATATGTCTTGAAACGGCCTTTGCATGGTACCTACCAATTGTATGTATTAGAAAACGACCATGTGCCTATGTCTTTTGCCACCTTCGCTGCCCTGAGACCAAGACACGTCAAGCTTGTGTCTGCTGCTAAATGGAGGCAGTGCTTATGCACTATATGTGAGAACATGAAGTTGGCAATGGATTGACTAAGGATCACCACGAGAAGAGACGGGTACATTCTGCCTGACGGAATAAAGTCTACTGCTGCCATATCACAGTACACGTGTTCAATTACAACGTGGAACTGCTTTGACCGCCAGTGTTCTAACTGTGGGGTCTGTGCCATCAAGTCATTGTCAAAAGATCGGTCCGGTCTTATCTCTTCTGTTGTAACGCACCAATGGGAACGTGCAAATGCTGTTGTTAAATGCAAGACTATTCAACGCCTCACCAAAATTTCAAAACAACTTTCTCGAAAGCAGTTTGTTGATTTGCTTATTAACTTTTTTTTTGGTTACTCCAGGCACCAGTTTATTGCAAACCTTCAGTGGAAGTCATACACACTGGGAGTAAAAAATCTCAAGGTGAACACTGCCATATGTGTATTGGATTTCGCAGAAAATTACACCATATTAATTCAAGGAGAAGTACAAAGCGTTCATTATAGCAGAAATTCTGTTACTTTGCATCCTATTGTCATGCATTACAAACAAAGATATTTGGTCATTAGAGACAGTGTGGTTTTCGTTAGCGATGATCTTAAGCATGACTGGGCGGCAGTCAAGGTTTTTGTGCAGAGTCTTTCCCATCACCTGTGAATAATGGCTCCACAAGTTAAGAAAATGATTCTGTTTTCTGACGGTTGTGCTAGCCAGTACAAGTCTGGGTTGCCTTTCCACAGCATCGCTGGTAGGTTTTCACAACTTCTAAAAATCAGAGGGCATTGGTTTGGTAGTGGACATGGTATGGGCCCTTCAGATGGTGAGCCAGGGGTAATCAAGTCCTTTGTCACAAGGTATGTCACGGCAAATGAGGGTACTGTTATTGACAATACCAAGCAGTTTGTCCAGCTTGAACAGAGAGAACTACCTATTTTGGATGGTGTTTCGAGTCGACACATCTACTTCATACCCTCAGCCACAACTTCCGCACATCGCACTACCCAACCCTACGCAAAAAACCTACCTGGCTGTCGCCAAATTCATGCAAGGGCTCATTTCACATAGCTGCCTGTCATGTTTTTGTAACTCTGACACAGGGCACACTCACCACTTGTGTGGGGCAAATTGGACTGAAGTTCAACTTTTCATGACGCTGGTAATAAAGCGCTTTGAGATGTTGTCATTGCTACATTTAGTTTTATTTCCCATTTAAATGGTTGGTTTCCAACTTACTGCTATTTATTGCTACTTCAAGTTGCTGCTCATTCTCAAAGCATGTTGCAGCTTACAAACCTAAAATGCTGGACGCCACTAGGTACAACACCATGAATGCGGCATAAATGCCCTAAATGCACTTTTAATATTTTGTACAGTAGTCAATTTTGTTCACAACTTTTTATGTACTGCATTGATCATTGTTTTCCTTCGTATGATTTATTGTTCTGTATTCCAGAGAAAATACCTGATATAGCTGCCGCACCTGTTGCACCTAACACAACCAGAAGACCTGGAGGAAGCGTTATGGTGCGTAGGAACACATCAACGATCTGGTTTTGTCAATACAAAATAAGACAACTGACATAATTTTCAGCGGTAAAAATTTGTCAGCTAATTCTATCAATTTTAATTTTGTGTAGGACATGATAGCAAGGGACCAGTCGGGGCTGTTTCAGACTGCTAGTGACAGCAAGAAATAGATTATTGTAAGTTAGTTTTTTTTTATTCTAACCAGACTCTTGTCAGTTTGTCACACATGATTGAACTGTTGAATTGTTACATACACTCGTATACACAAGACTTTCTGATTGTATCCTAACTCGTCCACTATGACAAGTTTGACATAAACTTAGTTCACGAATTCCTTAACATTTACTTCAACTATTTTTTTTGCTACAGGTGGTGCCTCTACAGATGACGGAAGGCTTTTTTCTTTGTTGCTATAAAATATTCTCAAATGAGTCTAATAGAGTTGTATTTTATTAATAGTGATCCATTCTCGTCATTTCCATAACTGCAAGTGTTGAAACATGAAGTAGACTGTAAGCAACATGTTTCAAATCACTTTGCACCACTTTCATGAACCCTGTAGTATCCTAGTGTTGAAAGCAAAGCATTTGCCTGTAAAACTGTGGTGCATATAAAACCCTGAAACTACTGGCACATTTGCTGAAAAATATAGTGATTGAGGTCAACTTTCTGACCCAACGAAAATGAAGCAAATACGGAAACAACCAGAGCGGAGTTAGTAGACATTTGAACATCAAGAGTTATCTCCTCCGTCTAGTCAGAAACCCATCTCCCCCCCCCCCCCCCCCGCAAAATTCATCTATCATCTCGTTATTTGTGGTTCACTGGTCTAATGACATTATAACTGTAACATTTTTGAACGAATTCAAGTCAAACTAAATTTTTCGTCAACTTTAACAAAAAGTAGCATTTTGAGTTATCCCCTCCGTTTTCAGGTGAGACCATGTAGAACTAAACCTGAGCCAAGTTTAAACAAATTTAACGAATAAAGAAAATTAAAAAAAAATTGCATGAGCTTACTGATTTTCATTAGAAAGACCCTTAACAGACATGCTAGACAGCAGCACTAATGGCTAATCTTTGATACCAATTGTGACAAATTTACATTTAAGAGTTTGTGGTAGTTACTACATATTTACAACTAAAGACCGCATCAGATTAATAAATGAATTTACTGGCTGCTGGTTACTTTCATACAAGAACTCTGAATATTCAATTAAAATACAAATCAATTCATCTCAGAGAAGTTATAAGGGAATGCAAAACCAATGTCACAATATTTATGGCAAGATCACTCCTCTAGATATAAAATAAAGAATCTTTGTTTTCTATGAGCTTTTAAAACAAGTAGCTAAAAGTAATTGAGCCCAAAACTAGGCTGGGCGACAAGCGCCCATGCAATTGCAATAAATTAATAAATTGTGATCACATTTCAAATTAAAATCAAACCTGTATTTTTTTGTAGTGTTCCATGTAATGTTATTCAAATTACAATACAAACAAATGTAAATAAAATACATAGACGAGAGAGAACTTAATTTGATAAGTGTTCTGGTTATTAGCACTGAAATTTTAAGCTTTTCCAGGATTTGCAAAAATTTATTGCCACTGAATTTAAGCATAAGCAGGTTGACTCAACTTCATTTATCTTGTCTGTTGATTAAAGCTGTCATAAACAACATTGTTTGATTGTTTTACTGTACTTTCAAAAATAAAAATTTCATGACTTCCAGTTTTTGAATTTAGTTAGTTAAAACTCTTTAATTTTCGTCTGCTTTATGCCTGATTGATTCGCTCCTTTCTTGCGCTTTTGACAAAAATCATTAAATTTGATAATTTTTTTAAATTCAACTGTTATTGTGACAGAGTTGAAAAGAAAAGTATCAGACTCACCAAGACCTATTCTATCAGTACATTTCTAAATAAAGCTAACTTTGTACCTCTTAAGTGGTGAAAATATTTTTTTTTGACACCCTCTTTTTTACGATTTCTGTAAATTGACATTTTTGCTTTAAAAAAACACTAAAAGTAAAAGTCAAAACGAAAAACTGATGCAACAGATAGAAAGGAAATTTAATTTTGATGCATGTAGGTACTTTTGAAGAATAATGTGGTACTACATTAGCCAGAACACCTCAATCAACGATGACCTTGTTTTGAGAAAATCTAGGAAATTTTTTCAAAGAATAATATTGATTATTTTTTTAATAATAGAGCTAGCACCTGACTTTTTACACCACTGAATAGAGAATCTCAAGCGCTATCTTCTGATATAAAGAATCATAATAATCAACACTTTTGAAAAAAAAAGTGAAAATAATCAAAAAATTATTATTTATTGTTATCGTCGTCATCTAAATAATTAATTTATAATTTAGTTGGACTCAGATTTACTTCTGAATAACTTCAGACTGCTCAAATAAATATAACTTACCTATTTATTAGAACAAATCGGATCCGTGGAAGTTCTTTGCCAAAAAATTATTTCAACCCAGCTCAACAACAAAAATTATTTATTTTCCCGAAAATGAACATGGCGCGGTTGACGTAAAACTGCTTCCGTTTAGACTGACAGAATTTCTTCAAATAAAAACCATAAAATAGAGGAGACTCTGTTCTACCCGATGGTGTAAAAATTATTATTGTAGGTTTAATAGAAACGTTACAAATTTGTCCGAAAGTTGTCGCGAGATATTTGGTCAACGGAAGGGGGGAAGGACAACTCCCAGCGATATATCTGGTCAACGATATTGAAAAAGTTAAACATGTTGGCAAAGCAACATTGATGCTTAGCGAGCTGTAACATCTGCATGAATGGGAAAGTCTCCCCTGCAGTATATCTACCTGCCGCTACAGCAGATTTTATCTCATGTTTTCACTTCCCAGTAACATCTATTCAAAATACTTTTATGATGTTTACATAGCTTATGGCGGTATGGCTAAGTCAGCCTGGCTGATATGACACAAATAAAAAGTAGTTCCGGCTGCGGTCAAGTAGTATTTGTTACATATACATGTAAAACATTTGCAAAGATTTTATATGTCAGGTGTTTATAACCTGGTATCAAAGTATAAGTAGGATTACATATTTTAAGCCTGAGGAAGTTGAAACTGAACAACATTTCTCATGGGTCAGTGTTTGCTTACTTAGAGGATTACTGTTGTGGCCAAAAGTTTCCCCTGGCATCAGATAGATTGTTACATTTACTCATGAGGTCTATCAAAGCATTGCTGTGTTTGATTGCTGATGTGATGGGACACCAAGCATTGCAAGCTGCAACAACTGCAATACCTGCAACAGTAGAAACTATAAAAGGAAACTTGGGCGTTGATACTAATGATTTCACCAAGTTTGTTGCTTGTCCGAAATGTCATAGCCTGTACAGTTGACACCATATCTGGACAAACTTCAAAATGTTAGTTTATCCGTCGGCCTACCCATCTGCAAGTGAGGCGTCGGCACAAATGCAACGCTGTATTGGAAAAATTTGAAATTCGAAAACGAGTTTGCACATACCGGCCAATCAAAAGTTATTTGAGCAATTTCCTCAAAGGCCGAACTTTATCGACCTATACCAGTGAATGGGGACAAAGGAGCGATAACAGCGCCTACTACAGTGATATTAATGATGGCAATTTGTGGAAAATCAAGCACCAGCATTACTTGCAAAATCGCCAACATTTACAGAGCATGTTAGATGTTGATTGGTTTCAGCCATACAAACACAGTCCATACTCCCTTGGTGCAATATATATGACAACCTTGAACCTTCCGCGTAGAGAGAGATTCAAAGAGAGTAATGTGATGTTGCTCGGAAAAATTCCTGGACCTACTGAGCCATCATTTCACTTGAACACCTACCTAGAGCCAATCGTCACTGAGCTTAAGCTTTTAAACAATGGAACCGTTATGCAGGATGGTTCAGCAATGGGGAATGCGTATAAATACAGGCTATTTGGGTACACTTGTGACCCGCCAGCTTCAAAAAAATTCTGCCCAGTATCGAGACTGCCAATCAAAGTACATAATTTACGAACCTACCCGTCGAATTGGAAGAAAGAAGAAAACAGGAAAAAAACCATGTGGAGCTTACAAAAAAATGAATCCAAGACAAGATAAAACAACCACAAGGCGTCATTGAACCATCTAAGCAGGAGAAACGCTACAGAGCTTGGTAAATATATTTGAACGCTAAGAAAAAAGCATAACCCATAAAATGGATCACTATTGCCAGGAGAAAAAGCTCATAGGCTGAAGTCGCACAGCTAAGAAATGTTACATCATATTCCAGCCCGATAAAGTCACAATCATTGAAAGGTGATACATTGTATCAACATGCATGCACAACTGAGAACACCTATTTTGCAATTAAAAGCAGATGGATAGTCTAGTAAACACCAAGCATGAGATCAATACTAGTATAAATGGACAATTACTCACATATATAACCACCACATTTTCTTAGTTTACTGACAAGTTCACTGATACTTTAATAGCATCTGAAGAGAACCTATCATCTAGGTATGATACTTCTAGTTGCACATTTCACAACTCCCTATACACACTTCCTGTATTCTGACTATTCGCAGGTAAACATCCATACAACTGCTGTTTTAGTATCATGTGCAAAGTAACCATTGCTATTTATCTGTTCTGAAACATTAAATGTATCATAAAATCATATAAATTTAAGTTGTTAGAAAAAAGGTTGTAGGGGGAAAACCCATGTTTGTTTCAAAAACTGGTGAGAAACATGTTGAAAAAAATAATAAGCAACTTGAAGTTATTTTGTTATATACAACTGCTAAAAAATTTGTTGATGGGAATGTTTGTCTATAATCTGATTGTTAACAAGCCTATACTACTCCCAGAGAGAAATGATAATTGATGTGAATCATCTACTTATATAAAATCCACATGGGTATTATTGAAACAAAGTGTACACATGGATAATTCAGAATGTACAGCTTTTGAAGTGTTTTTTTTAAAGTACCATTACCAGGTATATTGCATAAACTGGTGCAGTTGAAAGATAAACATCTCTATTGCATGTCACAACAATTTTGTTTATGATTTTTCAACTAATATCTAGAAAAAAGCAGTTGTGAGGCAAAATTTTCAAAGAAATGACAGTCAATTCTAGCAAATTATTTTTAATACATATTTCATCTCTCTTTTGGTTACCTTAACATGACACCTTTTCACATTATTGTTCAGTCAATATAACAAATAATGGTCCATTTTTCAAATATCATACCTTTTACAAATTCTCTCAGGAAGGAATTGCCTAAAAAATTGCTTTATCTAGCATTGTTGTCATTAAATAAAAATTGGTGGATTTGCAGATAATCATTGAATGGCATTTTACTCTCTAGTCTAGAGCTAGCGTATTTGATGAAAAAAATTGATTTGGCCTCTGCAACGACTGTCTGTAATAGCAACTACAAGCATTAGTTAGCTATTTACAAGCGTAGGCTTGTTGTCCAATCAATGAGTTTAGCAGCGGCTCCAAAAAACGGTGGATTTAAGTTACGTACGTGACCCAACAAGATTGCTGATAACTAAGCCTACGTGCAAAGCTCGGCTGCTGATTAAATAAGTCAATAAACATGTTCAGGAACAAAAGCTTCAACAACGATTCAAACTTCATCAGTTGTAGTAATGGAAGATAAAAGAAAAAGTAAGTTAATCTTTCGCGATGGACATTGTTACGATGTTACGAACATCATCATTGCCCTGTAATTGTTACGAACATTCATGTTTATATAAGAATATAAATTATAACTTCCTGTGTGTCAGTAGTATGACAATTTATTAGGGTTTAAGATGATAAATGTAGTGTATCAAGCATGGTCATTCGAATGCCAGCCATCTTGTACCACATTATCATTATATAATTATTAATTTTCATTTTCCACCAATCTGACAGTGGTGGAAGTTACGAACATGGCTGAATTGCTTTAATTATTATAGTTGTTGTTTATAAGCAAAAATATCAGTATTTATAAATTATTATTAATAAATAAAGTATTAAAATTGGTTACTTTAATATTAATTATTATTATTTATTTATTATAATTATTAACTAATTATTCTTATTTACCATAATAATTGTTGTTATTCATCATCACATATTATTACGAGTTATTATTAGTATTTAATTATGGGTAGTATGGTCGTCAGATAAGTAAATAATAATGATATTATTATAATAATATTGTACAGGAATTTATGGTGTAGTGGTAGCTATCACCTGTACAGCGGCCCACAGTAGTAAGCGTCCGCAAGCAGTGCAGTGTACGCCCTTACTTTGCCCAAGGTCGGCAGTCTAAACCGTAGAATAGAATTTGCAGTGTTGTATGCTCGCAAGCGATACACAGTGAGGAGTTGTCCAACTCTCTCACTTTCCACTGATTTCCTACTCGGTGGAATAGATGTGTCGGGTCGAACTAGCTATTCAAATAATCGTTCCAGTATCACTCGGTAGAGTGCAGTGTAAGTCGAATTGACTGAACACTTTCTACTGACTATTATTCTAGCCACTAGTCGACTGGTCCAAGAGCTTATTTAATTGTCCGAATTTATGGTGCAAGTGTGTGAACTAGCCTGTTCACTTGTTAGCGCAATCTGTGTATCTGTATGTGTGCTTACTTGTATATTTCTGCTTAGCCACTGGTGCAATTGCATAAGTGCTTTATGCAATAAGATCAACAAGTAAGTGAGAGTAAGTGCCAGGTTAACTCTGCTTTATTTCGGACAAGACATGGGTATTTATAACACAAAAATTTACATAATAAGAGTGGCAGCTAACAGACAAAGGCAGGCCACGCCTGTACAAGGGATTGGTTATTGAAAGGCCAATAGAACAGGGTAGACATAGAACTGGGTGTGCTTGTGCTCTATGGTTGATTGCACAAGCACATGGTTGAAAAATAGCAATGCGTGCAAATAATAAAATATATATAAATAAGTGCAAAAATAGATAAATAAGGTGGACAGTTCGGTATGACACAGTTCGGCAGGTTGTACTGTGAGTAGCTGTACAGTTCGGCTTGGATAAATAGATAGTGTAAATAATTAAGTATATCGGTCGACTCCATTCCTCCACACACGCCAACCCCCCCCCCCCCCATTGGCGCTCGTAGGGCCAATTCAACTAAATAGTGGGGGAATGTTATGCTTCTAATATTGGTCCCGTTCTTTCTGTATATATTCTTTCAACTCTTCCACTTTCTGTAGTTGTTTGAAGGCTTCGCGGGTGGCTATGTACAACTCTGCTTCGTACCTTTTTATTTTCCTGTAACGTTCCTCTCTACGTTCTTCCTCCATCTGTCTTTCTTCGTACCTCTCTCTACCACTTGCTTGGGGTCGATAGGGCCTGCTTCAATCTTTCGTCTCTTTCCTACTCGACCCTTCTGTTGTCTTTCTTTCCCCTTCATCTTTCTCCAGTTCGATCTTTATCACTTTCTGTGATGTGGCATTTGGTGGCTCTCCTAGTCTTCTTTTAATGCTCTTCAGGTTGGTCGGGCTACTAGAGCGTTCTTTTGTTGGGGCAGGTACGCCAAAAAGTGGCGGGTGCTGCCAGTTCATGGCGTTACAGAAGTCGGTGTATGATTCTTCATCTACTTCGAACAAGGGTTTACTTGGCCCTCCATGTTCGACCGAGCCATGTTGTTGGCGTACATGTTTTAGTACGGTGTCTCTGGACACACTCTTATGTCCACACTTACAATAAAAGAAGACGAAGTGTTGCCGGACGTGATAGCTCATTCGTTTCTTGTTGAGTTATAGTTCGTAGATTCGGCATTCCCATTTTTCTGGGTCGGTAGTAGGTTGTCCTGTTTGTTTAATCTGCTTGCTAGTTTCTGCTGTTATCCACAGCTCTCTGGGTTGTTGATCGTAATAAGGGGCTGGTGGAGTGGGTGGTTGTGGTTGTCGGCTACAGCATCTGGCTGCGCCCTCTTCTCTAGTACTCACCCTTCCTGCTCTTACTGGTGAAGTAGTCATTTCTTTATGTGGAACCCTCGATCTTTTCCTTGTACTAGGTGGTTCGGCTAGGATGACGGCTATCACGGTCGGGTCCTCTTCTGTAGATATACTTCCTGCATTATATTCTGCCATGTCGACTTCAGTAGAGGTGGTGGTGAAGCTTGTTGACTCTTTGCTGACTGTGCAAATACTGCTCTTGTTAGGGTGTTTTGTATTGCCGCTGATTTTTGGCTCTCTTTGTTGTATCAACCACGTGGTATGACGTGTTAACTCTGGGCTCCTCCCCCTGTCGATCGTAGGTATCTGTTGGTTTTCGACCAACGATTTTTGGGGAGTTGTTTCCTCTCGTGATTGGTATTCCCTATCGGTTTTTTCTTTGGGAGTTGCCCACTCTTTCCATTCTCTCCTAGTGGTTATTTCGTCAGAGGGGGTTGTCTCCTCGTCGCTAATTTTGTTCGTTGTCGGCTCTTGGCATAGGTTGGTTCGTATTCTTTTCCAGTTATCTTTACTGGGCTTGTTACATGTTTGTTGTGTACTGTTTAAACCCAATCGATCTCGAGTTTCGGCCGAGTTGGCCCATGGTATGTACACCATTTCTTCTACTTGCCCCCTTGGCTCCCGTATTGGCCTGTTTACCTGCATTTCCTGGGTTATATTATTCTCTTTCTCTCTAGCCTGATAGCATTGGTAATCGGTAAATCTGACTGGGGGTTTTCTTGCTCTGGTGGGTCTCCTATTTTCTTCCTGTTCTTCAGTCCTGGTGTTGAGGGGTGGCCAGTCGGCGTCCTCTGCAGGGGATGTGGTTGGTATTGGTGGTAATACTACTACTGGTTCCATGGGGTACTCGTCCACTGGGTTTTCGAGTAGTATTGTTGGAGCAGTTTCCTCTGGGGGTGCTTCGGGAGTGGGTGGTTCTACCGGTACTCTTTCTCTCTGTGTCTCTGGCGGGGGTATCCTTTCTACTGGTGCTTCAGGAATGGGTGGGTCTACTGGTCTCACTTCCCTAGATACTTCAGGTGGAAGTTCAGCATAGTCTCTTGGGGGGTTGGGCATCCTCCTCTGGTATACCCCTCTCATGTTCGGCCGAACAGCTTGTTCGCGGCTAGGGGGCGCTCTCCCCACTGTCTCTCTACATGTCTGGTAGGCCTTCATTCTACGGCCATTCTGGGTAAATCCCTGCCCATTTCGTTCGAGACGATATGTGTGGTTGGGGTAGGTCTCCAGGACAGTATATGGTCCCACATAGCTGGGCTGCAACTTGGGGTTACTTCCTTTCGTTCGCCTCTTGTTCTCTATTACCACCAGTTCGTCTTTACTGAAGCGGGGGGGGGGGGGGGGGGGCTCGTCCGTCTCTTCTTGGCGAAGCTTGGTCTGTTGGTTCCGCACATACTCGTGGGCTATCGCTAGGTTGTTCTGTATACGGAGGGTATGCTCTGTGGTATGGTATGGGTCCAGCGAAGGGGGAAATCCCGTCAGTTGGTCTGGTAAACGCACCTCTCGTCCCAGCATCATCAAGTTTGGGGTTCTCCTGTAGTGGAATTGGGTGTGGCTCTACAGGCTCGCATAATCTGTGGGAGCAAGGTGTCCCATTCGTCCTGCCCCTTGTTGAGTATGAGTGTGCGCAGTGCGTCGCCTAGTGTGCGATTTTGCCTTTCAACCATGCCATTTCCTTGTGGATGGTAGGGCGTGGTCCTGGTTTTTCGTACATTCCATAAGGTGCAGAGTTCTTCTAGCAAGGTGGACTCGAACTGGGCGCCCTGGTCCGAGTGCAGTTGTTTTGGGAGGCCCCAGTAACTGAACACCCTCTCATCTAATGCTATGGCCACGGTGAGGGCGGTGGCGTCAGGTAGCGCTATGGCATCTTGCCAACGGGTAAAGTGGTCTGTAAGCACCAAAATCCACCGGTTCTTCCGCTTAGTGAGGGGTAGGGGTCCCACGAGGTCCACTGCTAGTTTCTGGAATGGCCGACCGGCGAATAACCTCTGTCCGCCCGGGGCGGCGGGTCTGTTACTTCGTTTTGCTACTTGGCACACCTCACAACTCTTCACGAGTCTGCGGGTTAGCCCTGACATGCCTGGCCAATACCAATCTACTTGCAGTCTGTGCCGTGTCCTGTTGATTCCTGCGTGTGCCAACAGGTGGGTATCCCATACGACCTTGTGTCGCCAAGCGGGTGGACAGATTGCGCATGTTCAGGTCCGGCCTTGGTGTTCGGTGGTTATGACCAACGTTCCATCTGGTCGGAGGCTCATCGCGTCGATTCTGTCATGCAAAACTCGTAGCTCTGTATCTCCTTCTTCCAACTCTCTGTGAGGGAGCTGTCCTTGTGCTTTTACTGCGGCGTAGATCTTGGCTACTGGGTGGAGTCCCTCTTGTTGTGCCTGTACCAACTCTCGCGCATTCCTTATGGGATTGGTAACTGTCACGTTCACTTGTTCCCTACGCTCTGCTGACCGCTCCTGGGTGAGCTCGGCATGGGTGGGTCCCCCATCTGTCCATTCCCTTGGCTCCGCTGACCCCCTTGGGGTGAGCTCGGCATGGGTGGGTCCCCCATTTGTCCATTCCCTTCGCTCCGCTGGTCCCCTTGGGGTGAGCTCGGCATGGTTGGGTCCCCCATCTCTCTGCTCGATAGCGTGACACTGCTTGCAGTCTATGCAGGGATCTTGCCGGCTGAGTCCGTCGGCGTTCCCGTGTTGGACTCCTGGGCGATGTTCGAGTTTGTACCTAAACTCTGCCAGTGTCTCGAGCCACCGTGCTATTTGGTTGGAGGGCTCCTTTCTCCTACATAACCAACGGAGGGACGCATGGTCTGTCCGTAGCTTAAATTCGCGGCCATATAGGTAGGGCCGGAAATGCTTGGCGGCCTTGATCACGGCCAACAGCTCTCTTCGTGTTACACAGTAGTTCCTCTCTGCCGGAGAGAGGGTTTTACTATAGTAAGCAATGACTCTCTCTTTGCCCTCTTGTACTTGCAACAGCACTCCACCTACTCCAACTGCACTGGCGTCCGTGTCTAGGATATAGGGAAGTGTGGGGTCTGGGTATCCCAATATGGGGGCTTGGCTAAGTCCCTGCTTCAACTGTTCGAACGACTGTTGTTCGTTCCTGCCCCACTTCCAGGGGACATCCTTTCCGGTCAGCACGGTGAGTGGCTTGGCAGTGGTGGCGTAGTCTGGCAGGTACTGTCTGTAGTATCCTGCAGTTCCCAGGAAGGCCTGTAGCATCTTCACATCTTGTGGTGCCTGCCACTTCTTCATTGCCTCTACTTTCTCTGGATCGGTGGCCACACCTTTGGCGCTGACTACATGCCCTAAGTATCGCACTCGGGGGCTCAGGAGCTCACATTTGGAGGGCTTCACCTTTAGGTGGGCGCTCTGGAGTCGCTGTAGGACCTCTTCTAGCCTCTGGATGTGTGACGTGAAGTCGGGAGCAATGACTATTACGTCGTCTAGGTAGAGGAGCAGCGTTTTCCAGTGGAGTCCTTTCAATACTTGCTCCATGAGCCGTTGGAATGTAGCAGGGGCCGATGTCAGTCCGAACGGCAACACCTTCCATTTCCAGAGACCGCTGCGGGTGATAAACGCTGACTTGTCCTGAGCGTCCTCGTCCAGCGGGACTTGCCAGTATCCACTGGTCAAATCGAGAGTGCTGAAGTATCGGCTACCAGCCAGCGCGTCTAGGGAGTCATCAATGCGGGGTATAGGGTAGGCGTCCTGTTGCGTGACATCGTTCAGTTTGCGGTAGTCGACGCAGAATCTCCAGGAGTCGTCTTTTTTCCGTACTAATACAACTGGTGAATTCCAGGCTCCGTCGGCAGGTTCGATGAGGTCTTTGGCCAGTAGTTCCTTGACCTGTCTCTCTGCTTCGGCTTCTTTTTCTGCTCCTAATCGGTGGGGGGGGGGGTGGGGTAGTCGTATTGGTCGGGTTCCTGGTGCTACAGGGATGGAGTGTTCGGTCAGGGGGGTGCGTCCGATGTCTCCGTCGTTTCGACTAAACACGTCCTGATAGCGTGTGAGGAGGTCCCGGAGTTGACACTCTTCTCGAGTGTCTTCACATCCCTTTCTAGCCTGGTTGAACAGGGGCTCAAGGTGTGGGGGTAAGTCTCCTCTGGGAACGGTTCCTTCTGGCCTAGGGGCGTGTAGCGGCCGTATCTCGTGTGATTTGATCCCTGTAAACGTTCCGATGACTTCTCCCGCTGGTACTCGGATGCTGTCTTGTGACGGGTTCAAGCATCTGACCAGTACTCTCCCTCGCTCGTCGGGTGAGTTGATACTAGTGGCTATCAACAGTCCTCCTTCTCTGCTTTCTATTACTCCTTGTTCGCAAGGGGTTCGGCTGGCCAGGTGGCAGGGCACCGTAGCTTCGGTCTGTGGAGGAAGGTGTACGTCCCTCTGTACCTGCACTTTGGACACTAGGTCCCTGCCATGCCTGTCGGTGCAGGTTAGTTCCTTCCCTTGTACGCAAAGGGTGGGTCGGTCAAATCCCATTTGACACTCTTGTTTGGACAAAAATGGCATGCCTAGTATCACATCCTCATTAATTTGACTCACAACAAACGTCTCCTCGTACTTGACGTGGCGTATCCGTCCATTTAGGGTAATTAAGCCGTAGAAGGGGGAGTCTAGTACCGTCGGCCATTAACCCGTGTGAGTCATAGTCTTGGAGGTTGTGCTGGGTCTGTGACGTGAGTAGATCGAATACCCTTTTGGACAGGAGATTGGTATTGCATCCTGTGTCGATTAGGTATGTGACCGTCTGCCCTTCCACTCGTCCTGGTAGATAGTAACTCGACTTGTAAGGTCGTTCTATCTGGTTCAAGTGTATGGTGATGGGCGGCTTCTGGGTCCTTATGGGGGGGGGGGGGGTTCGATCTCTTTTCTTGGGTTCTTGTCGCCTCGGGGGGGGGGGGGGGGGGGGGGGCAGGGTCTCGTATGACTTGTATTGGTCACTTCCTTTTCTTCCTCTTCATCTATCATCTCGGTTGCCAGGGGGCTGAACCTATTGTTCAGTGGGAGGGGTTCAGGTTCCTGCCATAGTGGCTGGGCTCTCCTTCTGGGAGGCCGAGGGGTTGGGGGGGCCCTGTTGCAGCCAGTAGGGGTAACTACTGCTGCGGGCCGTACCCGTTTCCCTGGCGTGCGTGCCAAGGTGCAGTCTTGCATTGGCTCCTAATGTGTCCAGTGCGTTGGCATCCCAAACAGCGTCTGGGGGGAGGCTGGTTCGCGTCCTCCTTTAGGGTGGCTATTTCCTTACTGAGGTGTTCGATTGTTTTTAGTAGCTTTGTTGATGGATCTTCTACTTCCTGGCATTTTAGTATGGGTTCGGAGGTAGGCAGTTGGTCCCTCTTGTCCCTCTTCCTGAATGGTTCGGACACTTGACTGTACTGGGGGTTGGTGCTGTACCTGTAGGAATTCATTCCCTGCTTGGACCGCTTCCTCTAGGTTGGCCGTCGTATAGCTAATAGGTGTCGCTGGAGGTACACATGTCCCAGTGTATTCTGAAATGTCTGTAGTGTCAGCTCGACCCGATTTCTGATCGGCAAGTCTCCGTAGGCTGCTTCTACTAGTCGTTCGACTTGTAGCGCATGTTCCCTTAGAGTGTCACGGTGTGCTTTCCTATAGGTGGTCAGCTTTGTCTGTGCTTCAGTACGCGTCATTCCGAAGCTTGCTCGTAGGGCTTGTGTGATGGCGGGGGGTGTCAATACCTCTTCCGCACTGTTCAGCTTTCCCTGTCAGTGCTTGTCTTAGGTGGATGGTCGACTCTTCCGGTAGCCATCTATTGGCTCGTGCCACCTCCTCAAACCTTTGGATGAAATATCCAACGTCTCCCTCACCATCGAACTGTGGGACGCGGGAAACGGTCTCTTCCATTGTTGGTGGACATTCTGTCAAGAATGTCGGCCAGTGTACCCATTATCTGTAGTGGAGAGCCATCCCTATCTGAGCTGAGAGCTCGTCGTCTGCTCGCCATGTTCCGCGCCTGCTGCCTCCTACTTGTATTCACGGTTCCTGTGGGTCGTTTGTGTGGGTTCTTCTCAATCCCACTGCTGCCACCAATGTACAGGAATTTATGGTGTAGTGGTAGCTATCACCTGTACAGCGGCCCACAGTAGTAAGCGTCCACAAGCAGTGCAGTGTACACCCTTACTTTGCCCAAGGTCGGCAGTCTAAACCGTAGAATAGAATTTGCAGTGTTGTATGCTCGCAAGCGATACACAGTGAGGAGTTGTCCAACTCTCTCACTTTCCACTGATTTCATACTCGGTGGAATAGATGTGTCGGGTCGAACTAATTATTCAAATAATCGTTCCAGTATCACTCGGTAGAGTGCAGTGTAAGTCGAATTGACTGAACACTTTCTACTGACTATTATTCTAGCCACTAGTCGACTGGTCCAAGAGCTTATTTAATTGTCCGAATTTATGGTGCAAGTGTGTGAACTAGCCTGTTCACTTGTTAGCGCCATCTGTGTATCTGTATGTGTGCTTACTTGTATATTTCTGCTTAGCCACTGGTGCAATTGCATAAGTGCTTTATGCAATAAGATCAACAAGTAAGTGAGAGTAAGTGCCAGGTTAACTCTGCTTTATTTCGGACAAGACATGGGTATTTAATACGCAAAAAGTTACATAATAAGAGTGGCAGCTAACAGACAAAGGCAGGCCACGCCTGTACAAGTGATTGGTTATTGAAAGGCCAATAGAACAGGG
>CALYOO010000230.1:0-52173 GCA_945261195.1 Cryptosula pallasiana
AATTTCTCCTTCAGTTAGATCTACATATGTTTCTTCATGGTTGTTGCTTGTCATCTCGGCTTGATATGTTCCGCTGTTAATTTGGCAATTGCCTCCCAGTTGACATTAAGCTTTATTCTTGGAGTTCCATTTGTTAACAGATGTGCTGTTGGTATTGTTTAGTATTGTATTCTTTTGCCCTTGGATAACAGCGTTGGGCATGCGGCTATAACTGAATCTCGCAGTATTTTTATTAGATTTTTAGCCCAGTAGGAGTAATGTAGGAGCAGATCTTTGTCATGGAGTCTAAGGACAAGGCTCTCCTGGCTACAAGTGTTTTGTATTTGACACCAGTTACCATGAGAACTTGCGAGGTACCTTTTGTGTGCACCAGGTGTTATAATACAAATTTTAGTATTTATGTTTGAACTGAGTATTTATTGAGCAGGTTTTGTTTATATTGTGGTTTGTATGTTGATTTAGATGCATGGGTTTAAAGTTTAAATCTTTTGTAAACATGGTGTGCAAACCTGGTTCCTTTTTTGCGCATCAGGTTTTATTTGCATTTAGTTTGTAGTTGTATGTTTAATTAAGTATTTATTTTGCAGGCGTTGTTTTTATGAGAATTCTTAAGATGATTTAGATTGGGGGGTTTGAGTATTGTATAAAAATGAAGTGCTGTATAATTGTATAACTTTATTATATAAGAAAAACGTCATAAGTGTGCATTGAATAATTTTACCTTTATTTCAAAAGAATGTACTGAAGTACAAAGTTATAACGTATATCAGACAATGACTGAGTGTACACTGTGTCATAGTTTGTCTTTTTTATCTTTTAGACTTTCGCATGCCTTGATGAATCAATTTTCTTCGCGTTTCTTTTTATTTGACTGTTGTTGATAGAAACAGGAACATTGAGCGGATTTTATTGACTTTGTTGCAGTATTTAGGCATATATCTTTTTAATCTCTGTTATGGTATCATTTTTTAAGTTTTTGTGTTAGAAGAGTTTCATATCAAAAACTTTGTTTTAAATTTTTTCTTATATATATTTTGCAGAAGTACCAAGTCTTCTTCAAATGGTTATTTAGGATTGTTTTTTGTTGGTTTGTCATCTACTGTACTCATTTCTATCAGTAACTCTAGAAAAAAACAATTTGGTAATAACTAACATTATACAGTATAAAGAGTTCATCTTTAGTGAGCAAATATCATCTGAGCACAATAAATTATTAAAGTCTGTTTTATTGAGTTTCACAACTAGTTTATTAAACGCTATGATTTAGAGTTTTACAATTAGTGTTAAATATTCATTTATTAAATTTTAACTTATTGCTGAGAATCTTCCTAGTTATTGCAGTAGATGCAAAAGCAGATGTTCCTCCTTCAGAGGTTGTTGCTGAAGTAAATATTATTTTGTGCGAACCGATTGCTTCTCAAATAGTCAATGTTATACTGATTGACCTAAGCTGTGTGAAAAATCGTTTTTGGTGCAACAAATCTTCATATATACCATTAGGGATTCTTTGGGCAAAAATTCATGTTTTTTCACATTAAAAATGTTGTTTTGTTGCACGAAGAATGTTGTTTTCACGCAAAAGTGTGTTTGTCATAAAAATATTCTGGCAAAAAAACATTTGCACAGAAAATCCTCCTATATATGATAAAAGGAGTTTTTGCGCGAAGAATGATGTTTTTCGTGGGCGTGAAACCTGTTCAATTTTTCTCGCAAAATCATGTTGTTTTTCCCACACAAATAATGTTGTTTTGTCGCTCAAAAATTTTAGCTTTTGCGAGAAAATCCTTTTATGATATGTAAGAACTTTTGAGCAAAGAGGAAAAAAATTTCATCAGAAAAATCCTCATGGATATCATGAAGGGGTTTTCGCGTGAAGAATGATGTTTTTCTGGTTTGAAGACTGTTGTATTTTTTATGCGACTCATAATTTTTCTCTCACTCAAATAATGTCGTTTTGTTGCGCGAGGAATGTTGTGTATCTGCGACAATCCCTTTATAATATGTAAAGAGCCAGCGGGAAGAAAAAAAAAACTTTGTCCAATATTCTCATATCTATAATAAAGAAACCCTCGCACAAGGAATGGTAGTTTTTTTGCACAAAGAATGTTGTTGTTTCGCAAAAATCATGTTGTTTTTCTCACTAGAAAAACGTTGTTTTGTCGTGGAAAGAATGTGGCGTTCGTTCATGCGAAAATCCTTTATGATAAAAATTTTCGCGCAAAGAAATCTTGATATAAATCATAAAGAGGTTTTCGCACAAAGAGTGGTGTCTTTTTTCGGGCAAAGAATGCCGTTTTTTGCACAAAAACAATCTGTTCTTTGCGAGAAACTTCTATTGTAGCATAAATCAGGATTTCCATCTGAAAAAGGAAAAACTGCTCAACAAAAACTCTTCTATATATTATAAAATGCTTTTTGCGTGGAAGTTTGATTTTCTCGCTCGAAGATTGTTGTGTTTTAGTCACATGAAGATTGTTGCTTTTTGAGTGAAAATCTCTTCGTATATATAACAAGATTTCTTGCGTGAAGAAAAAATGTTTCCGCGAATAGTTTTTATTTTTCTTGCGAGAGATCAATCAGTACAACTTTAAATTTTTAAGTACCACTGTTTCCACACAGAAAGCGTTCACTTCAACAACAGTGACTGAAGGATCAGCATCTACTATAGCTACTAGGAGGATTTTCAGCATCAAGTTAAGAAATAAAAAACAATTTTATAGGGTTAGTTGTGCTCCTAAAACCTATCTGGTGTGCTCTCAAAACTACAAAGTAGTTGCCGGGGAGGCAACAGATGCAATCTACTTATTGTATCAATATCTTTTTTGTGGACGAGTCACGTTTTAGAAATAAATATCATTTTCAATTGCCTTATAGCCGCAATGACTTCAAACTCCGAACCTCTTCCGAAACTACACATCAAGCTAAGCTTCTCCACTTTGACTAACATCAACACCACCACAACTAGCACCGCCTCCAATAGCACCTCCAGCTCCGACACCAACACCAACATTACCACTACCATCAGTGAGTTTGATGAAAGATCAGACAATAGCGCAATCTCCATCACCACCACCTCCACCAGCAGCAGCAATACATTCTCTAATACAATGACAAACCTGACAGCCGTGTTTACCGACTCTCCTTTGAGCCCTGCGGCAGATTATACATATCATCATGACAACATCAAACCCGCTCATGACAAGATCAAACCCATGACATTGATTCACGAATCACTCCCCGTTATCTCTGAAGATTAAAATGAAGAGATTCGAGTGAGTAAATGCGAAGCGTTTCATCTGAATCATTTGGCTAGAGTAATGACGGGCGGTATGAACGAAGGTTTGATGGAAAGTGGTATGTTTTTTAGTCTGAGGGATTTGCTGATTCCTACAGTGTTGAAGGTAGTTGGTGCTGCCTTCATCGAAGAATACAGTGTAATGGTATACCAATATGTTTTAGAAAATGGAGATAGGATTCGAATGAAGTCACTGATCCATGGAGAGATTATGATAAAGTTTGAAGAGCTCCGATCATCTACTCTCCATACATGGAAATCTACATGGAAATGGAAAAGCGGCAAGATCCGCTCAAACTACACATTAATACCAACATTCAGACTCAGAGTGTGAATCAACAACGAGTTCTAGCCAAGACGCTCAGAAAAAAGCCTCGTGATCAAATGGATACTTAATTTGAAATCATCACTTTTGATAATATCCCTGAAAACGCAAACCTGACATTCAGCACACTCTCTGCTAAGAAACGTTTGAAGATAAGACAGCTAACAACACATCCACGCATTGCTCACCCAACCATCAACAGTTTCACGAGAGTTGATGGTTGTTTGATGAGTTGAAAGATTATCATTCCTTCTGAGAACAATCGAACAATCGAAAACTATGGACAAGGCATTAACCACTACAAAAACAAAATAACGCGTAGCAAAAGAGTCAAAGAACATATTCTTACAAATTTATCGAATAAAGAAGCTTCACTGTTGTTGAGTGACTTGGCTGTGAAATTGGGAAAAGCTTTGAAGTTTTCTCTTTTCAATGACGTCGGTGACAAGGACGACAGTGGTGATAATGAAGACGAAGATGATTGTGAAGATGGTGATAGTGAGGATAGCTCCGAAGTCGATAGTGTTGACGACAGTGGCGATAGCAATGACAGTGATGACGATGATAACTGTGAATGCAAACACAATACAAACAACTCGATATCGACCTCAACGGTATGAAAAAAGTACGTGGAACTTAAACTAGCCATAGTATACAACTAGTGTAGCTTTACTACTTCTTAACTATAGTGTTACCGTATGTCTAATACCAAAAATATTTTTATTATAACACGCCTTAGTTTTTTCAACGATGTCTATGTGTGTTTTGCTTTTAGATGGAACTGGTATACAACTAAATGAATGAGGAGTTATTAGAGGTGACAAGAGTTGATGATCGCTAAAATACTATGATTTATCATCGCACTCTGTCATTAGTATTGTACTTTAATTTGTATCGAGTTATTGTTATAAAATAGTTTGGTAATATCTACATTATCATTTGTTTTGTTCTCAAATTTTTTGTTTTCTTTTTGTTTATCAATTTCAAAGTACAATGAATTTAACCAATTGGATAATGAAACTGCGAAAGAACACTTTTATAAGTTTTTACAAATCGAACAATTTTAAAAGTTGCACTCAATTTTGCAACTTCCGTCAATTCACAAAATCTTTAAAAGTGTGTTCTTATTTTCAACTAATTTAAAGCATGAAAAATTATGCTCACAATGTTGAGACAACTATGCAAATTTTGAAAAATCACGGTTTTGTTTAGTTTTAACCGTAACTCTTCAAAGCTTTTAAAGGGGTTATGACACCACTTTACAGAGATAAAATTTGGTTGCTAAAAGTGGAATTACCATATGTCAAATCAATCAACAACCAATCAGCGCGAAAATGAAATATAATAACGATAGGGGTACTAGTAGTGTACGATGAGGAACATTTGGTGGTTATTTTTTATGCTTTTGTTGCACAATGTTGGCTTAGCCCATGAGAAACTATTAAAGGAAAATTGAGCTCTGTGATTGCTTTCATTGTCAAAGCAATTACCAGTCTGCAATTTGGAAATCTGATCAAGAAGACATGACTTGTTATATGAACTTATTACTAATAATAATAAATAATAATCATCATCACTCGATGGTGACGATTACTAATTATTACCATGGGATGCTGATGAAGGTAACCAATATCCTCCTGGAACAAAATTAGACACAAGAACGGATATATGCCCCCTCTGACTGAGCTGTTTTTGTTGCCACTTGTTGGTGCCTTGCTCAAATATCATGAAAATCAATTGGCGTTTTTCGGAGCCACCCATCTGATATGGAAGAGTTGTTCTAAACAACCCAGCTACTCTTACTACATATTTGTGCTATTTAGTAAATGATGATACTAATAATGCTGTACATGCATACAGTCATGGTTTCTTATATGCATCTCAGTACACACGTAACGGTTTTCCCAGTATAAGATGTCACTGTTACTGGTACTTGCAAGATTGCTTATTTAGGCTGACTTGTCTCTGCTTTACATGGTAGCGTGGCAACAGAAATGACAAGGCTATTTGGTCTATCCTGATACTGGATAGAACTGGATGCTGCTACTAGAGCAGGCACAACTGTGTATAGGGCAACCAGCCGCACAGATCTCACAGCGTTGATGGTAACAATGATTTTATTGCTACTTTCACAAAAACAAACAACATCAACGATATGCGCAGAAAGGAATACTTGCGCAAGTACAGAATAAACGGTAATGACTATGGGCAAGGATGGAACAGTCCACTTGCTAGTCTTATTGAGTCTCTGTGTATCCAAGTGTCTTCCTCAGTCGCTAACCATGAACTAAGCTGCTGGAATACATGCAAATTTATTTATATTAGATGAACAATCAAGCAAGCGGATAAATATATGATTATATAAAATAGCTACCCCCAGCGACGTACAAAAATCAATGACAATAGCTGGCACACTAAATGTTGAGTCACCACTAAATAGAGGGGTAAGAAGTGTCACTAAAGGCGGAAAGTCCTTCCTAAGCTTGGCTAGGGTGAGTGGCAGGTCGGCTGTACCCTGGGCAGTCAAGTGTAGTCATCAGTGAACTTCTTATGTTGGGGAAGTATATACTATATAGTAGCAATGGCTGAGAGAGGGAAGCTACACTGTGCAATTCCATTACACAGGCCGCCTCAACAATCAAGTACTTCCGGACTGATAGTTAACCAGGCACAGGGTGGCCATATAAATAGCAGTCTGGGGATAAATATGGGAGTACATAAATATGAGTATATAAATAATAATATATACGAGAGAGTCTCAGGGAGACTGTCAACTACAAAACCTGTCGTCCGGAAGGCACATACGGAGTATGTCCTAAGGCACAAGACCATGTGCGAAGAGAATAGATACAGTTAAAACCTGCCAACTGGCAGTGGGGATTAAATAGATTTCAAGAGTCTCAAAGAGATCGTCGACTACAAACCAGTAGTCCAAGAGACGCATGCAGAGTATGGCCCATAGCACACAACCATGTGCAGAGAGAGTACAGCTCCAAGAGACACATACAGAGTATGGCTTATAGCACAAAACCATGTGCGGAGTGTATAATGCCAAGAACCTCAAAGAGACCGTTGACTACAAAACCTGCAGTCCAAGGGGCACATATGGAGTATGGCCCTTAGCACAAGACCATGTGCAGAGAGAGTACAGCTCCAAAAGACACATACGGAGTACGGCCCATAGCACAAAACCATGTGCGGAGTGTATATAATTAAAACCTGCCAACCGACAGTGGAGGGAGCAACTGGACGGGATTGAAAGATCAACCGGCACACTAAGATGGTGTGAGCACACCAGTGTGGAGTCCGGGAGAAAAGATGCATGCCTGGTTCTAGAACAGGCAGCCCCGTAAGGTCTGCTGAATATCCTTCCGGCGGGAGATTTCCTTCTTGAGCAAGTCTGCTCTTGGTCTCAGCTGCTCAATACCTGTCTTAGTAAGGGTTCCAGCTAACACTGTTGACCTCATTGCTTCTAACTCGTCCTCCAAGTCCTGGATGCCATCACCTATAGATGACGCCCAATGAGCTCGGTTTTGTAGAAACTGTGTAGTCAGTCAATCTGAGGGAGGTGTGGGGACGACTTTCACGGTGACATATCTTACCACACGCGAGGGTGTAGAGACAAGGAGAGAAGGAGACATTACCATTTCTTCAGAACTAGGGTTAACCGTGGTACAGGGCTTCCTTTGTACTTTCCTCTTAGGAATCCTGTAGCCGGTCAAGGGAAGTGACGTCAACGGTGTAATGCCAGACCGCACTAGAGAGGATTCCGCTTGAGTAGGAGCGGGAAGTGCGGGCTCCGTCTCCACAGGAGTAGAGGGAACAGAGGAGGTGATGGTACCTGTCTGAGTAGGCCTGCAGGGTCCAAATTCTTCAGAAGATGACCAGTGTTGGTACCTACGGAAGGCTGGAAAACTTTCTCCATCAACGGCATAAATGTAGCCCACACAGTGATAGTGATCTGTATCTTCTGGTCCTGTGCCCCGTTTCTTTTTGATGACCATGCACACTGTCACAGGAGCTGGAAGAATATCTGCACTTGCAGAAGTATCTAACAAAGTGCTGGTGGATGTGGACAGAAAGTTGGTATATGCTTCTGGCCGGGTGGTGACATATCTGGCAGGTGCTACGTCTAGCCTTCTTTAATTGTTTTGTATAGCCTTCTCAGTAAACGGGGCTATCCACTGCAGTAGCCGACAGGCAATGGTTGGTTTTTTGCCAGATGCGTGAGGAGCAGTAAACTCCTCGGACAGAGTGGGGGTAGGGGGTGGTGGCGTACCAACATCCACTAGCTGCCCTATGGGAAGAGTAGAAGGGGGAACGACAGATTCAGCTGCTTAGGAAGCAACGAATGATGTGGAGGCAGGCATAGTGACCTTCTCAACCTTACTGCTGGTAGGTATGAGATCCGGCAGAGGAGCTTGTTCAGCCGATTTCAGGTTTACCTTCCTGAGTGTTGTAGAAGAACTGTCCGGCCTAGCAAGAGGAGAGATGGTGGCCACGGCAGTCAAAAAGGCGTCCTGCCCAGAGGGACCAAACAGCAGAGAAGCTCCTCTCCGCTTACTCGGGACAGTCCTTCCTAAATATTGCATCGTTCCCGTGTAGCGGCTCGCGGCATACGGGTGGAGTCATCTGCTTTCACAGTAACCATCACCATACTGTGACTAGGCTCCGTACTGGATGAGGTGGTAGTGGGAAGGAGGTCCCATACCAGGGAGGGTACAGAGAAGACCTGCTGTGAAATAGGTGTACCACGAAGGGGCCCACAGCAGCAGAGACTGGAAACTCTGTGTTCGACTGACAAGAAGGGGAGGAATGCCTCAACGCTAGGGGATCTCTTGTAGAACTATGCTTCGAGATCCAGCTATCCAGTTGTTAATCAGAAGAGGGGGAGTGACAACGTACTCTTTACCGAGCATCCATGTTGCACCGACGGGGAAACCTTCTGTTTAGGTGGAGAAGATTGACAGGCGAACTTCTTCTCTGGCAGATGCTCTGCAGCTTCGTCAATATCCATCAAAAATCCTTCATCTTCTTCTAACTGAAGAGCAACGTCTGCGACAGGTGAGGTATCCTGAGTGTGATCCATTGTAGGTTGAGAATAGTTTTGAATAAAATCAGCAGTGTAAACACGTCCTGTAACTTTAGAAAGTTGCGTAGCAATGGCGGTTCCCGCGCTCAACAAGCATTGTCCTTGACTCATGATTAGTTGACGAACAGGCGGGGGCGGATGCCTCACAATGTGCTGGTTGACAAGTGTGGTATTCAAGCGCCAGTTATTTTGGACTTGGAGCAGATACGAACATGACTCTTTTCCATTGCATTCTCTAGACTGTTCTCTCCGACGGTACCCTGCACAGGTGGTTGGCTACATCTCATCCAGGCTTAACGTACTTCCTTTTGGGTCTCAATCGTTTTGGCAGTTTTCTGTCTCTGAATATTTTCTCGGTTGAACTTTTGTCAAACTCATCAACTTTTTTCCCTTGATGGATTTCTTTCGAGGGAGTTGAGAATTGTCCAGTGGTTGTGAGAAGTTCTATGCCTTCTACTAGTAGCCAGTTCGTGGGTATTTCAGCGAAAATTAAATTAGAAAAGCTTTCCTTCACTCCACATAACTTATCACATGTTGTCTGTGGATCCGCTCCTTTTGTTATTGTAGCTGACTGATTGTCATGCATGGGCGGGTCAACGCTTCCATCTGGTTTCTGCTGGGTGGCTCTCAATGTGAATGGGCACTGTATTTATCTCCACCTGTTGTTGGGACAACTCCCATACGCTTCGATCATTCCTGGCTAAACTATTCGATCGATCTGTCTCAAACTTGCTGTGAGTGGCTGAGGGGTTGGTAGGCAGCAACTCTCCATGTTGCTCCAGCTTAGACTCTCTCTTGCACTCTTTGGCCGCTTTTAGCTTGGTCACTGCAGTCTCAATACTCTGCTTGGTCACTCCAGGTGATTTGTCCTGAATGACATCAACTTGCATGCCTCTCTTTTTTAACCATCTGAGAGCCTCCGTCATACATTGTGGGAGGTTGAAATGGTCAGCAGCATGAATGTTGATGTCTTGGAGGTCACGGTTTAGCTAACTAGTGGGAAGGTATCTCTGTGCTATGACTTGGTACAAGTGGGGTGTATTCCCATTGATGCGTAGCTGTTCAATGTGGGAGATCCTATCGTTATTTACCAGTCGGCTTCCTCCCTTATCCGTACAGTACACCTCACGTCCTGAGATTACCATGGCATGCTCACCAAACTTCAGACGGTAGTCATGATCAGTGAGGAAGGGCATCCCCAGTATAACATCCTCGTTTATATGATTAATGACAAACGTGGCTGCTCTCCATATATCTTTCAGCTGTAGGGCTGCCTTCACTGTTCCGAAGAACGGGATCTGTGTACCGTCCGCCATAACTCCGTTTGGCTCACTAGTTATGTTCTTCTTCACTGCCTGAGGCAAACGGTTGAACACATGTTTCAATAAGAGGTTCGTCGTGCAACCGGTGTCCCCGAGGAGAGTGACTGGCTGGTTTTCTAACCTCCCGGTTAGGAAGTAACTCGCTCTGTAAGGCCTCTCTACTTTCTGGTCAGGTACACGGGTGGGCTGTACTTCAGTAGCACAAGAAGGAAGGAGCAGCACTCTGACTGGTGAGTGCGTTGCGCGGTCCATCGGTTGTCTAACTGGCACAGCTACCATCTGCTGAGCTAGGGCAGGCTGGAGTTTTAAGGGACCGGCGAACTGTACAGCTGGTAACTCCAACAGGGATGGTATGTGTAGTTCGTCCCGAACATGTTTCTCTCCCCCCCCCTGTAGAGTGAACTGGCCATCACTGGCAGGGGGTAGTTGCCCACTAGGAGATGGTGGTTTACTTCTTGCATAGTTTCTCAGGCAGACAGCAGGAGAGGTAGGCAGCTTGGCAAAGCTGGTTTCAGCTCTGTTCACAGGGACGCCTTATCTGAGAGGGGTAAAGGCACGGGGTTCTGTCTCTATGTCTCTCTCATTCTCTTTTTCCACCTTTTTGCCCTATCGCAGGTAGCCGGTGTGGTAACTACTGCGGGCAATGCTCAAAAATTTGTTTCATGTTGGCACAAATTTGATTGGTAACAACATGAAATGATGTTCTACTAATTCTCATATTACAGCAAAACTGTTGTAAGTGTGCCAGACAAAAAATTTAATTGAAATTATAGTTTATTCTGATAACACCAGTAAATAGCTAAGAATATAAATCATTCAGCTTGTATCCACCACCCAAAATAAATTAAACTTGAAAGAAATTCTTCAGGAAAATAAAACAAAATTATATATCAAATTTTGAATTTGTAACTGTTTTATGACAACTTTCTGGCACTGAGCATAACGCTTTTTGTAAACTGAGTTGATCAAAAAGGTCACAGTTTCTGGGAGGTTGATATAGAATCTTCAGCACTCATTGTAGAATGACAGGTAGAGATGAACGTAATTTATACATGTTGTGTCAGGGGGCCATTCAAGAAAGCTTTGGTGCAGCTGATGCCATCAAGGACAAGTATTGCGTAATACTGTACAACCATCTATAAAAAGAGGTTTTATAAATTTCAACCAATAACAGCTCTGACTAATGATCAGACAACAGTTCCATATAAACATAGCTCAACATACCTTTGTAGTGTGGCAACAGAGCAGAGCTATGTCTCAATAACCCTAGTTTGATTCCCAAGCCATAAAACCTTACATGGTGCAGTGATCTTGATTGTCAATAATTCTCATTGTTTCGTCTGACTACCATTCTGACTGGAAAATAAAAAAACAGCTTTCAACATTCTAACTCAATGTATTTACTATTTACTTGTCGCACTTTTTGGACAAGTGAAAAAAAAACGCACAACATAGTGTGGCCACTTTCTGTTACATTGGTGACTTCAAATTTACACAGGAACAACAAACTATCCCACCACAGCCTCATAAATATGCTCAATTTTCCCCATGCCATAAATTCTGTTTTTAAAATTGTAGTTGTCAGCACACTGGTTTTATTTTTAGTCCCAGGTGCTAAATGATTGACTTTATAAATATTTTTCTTTCAACAATCAATTATTTTAGATCTGCTATTAGTTACACTCCACAAATAACAAGTATGTAATATTTCACAGTGGCAGCCATAGTAACAACTACCACCATCAAGCAAATCACCAACAGTTACATTACGTTGACTGATATACAAATTGTAACAGTTATCATTTGAAGAGTATGAATGATTGGTTGAAATGTGAAATATTATCATCGATATTACACTGAAAATAACAGAGGATACTATGAACAATTAATCATCAGAAAGTTATTTATTATACAAACAATAATATTATTATAATAGTAAAAGTACTAACAATTGGCAAACTACTAAGTAAATTAATTTTATGAGACTTTCATTATTGTTATTATTTATCATTCCATTATAATTATCTGCCATGAAAACATTATTTTCGTTTCTTTCTATTTAATAAGGAACAAAAATAATGTTTTCATGGCTGATGATGATAATATTTATTATCTTATTACACCTACTTCGTAGGCTGCTAGCTTTCATTTAATGCTTGCTGATAGTTCTATAGTATGAAACAACCAGCAATTAATTATAGAACAAACTACTTCTATTATTCTGCCATATATATATAATAACAGTAAACAATATATACGTATATATGTTTATATATATTTTTGTAATAAATAATAATAATGAAAAAAATTATGTAAACAATAATTTATTTTATTATTTAATTATAATTATTGTTATTAATAGTACAATTAGTATATATATATGCAACTGTTTTTACGCTAAACACAAATATATACCAACTGCAAAGAGTGAGGTCACACTGTGGTTCAACGGATTATGTAACATTGATCTAAATAATGGAATAATAATAGTTGAAAAACTCACCTACTTGCACTGTGGAGAAAATAGTCTCCTACAACCAAAGCAGTTCACTCTAAAGAATGCAAAATCTTTGGATGTTGATAAAATTATTATCTTCTTTGAATATATTACGATTAAATAACATTTAGGTACAGAACTGGTGATTTATTGCGATAATACTCTTGGGGACTAAAAGTAGACGATTTTTGTTAGTTAGATAGGAAAATAACATGAGCTACACCGCAAATTAGACAGTTTTGCACTTGTGTTACAATCCTTGTCTTTGGATATTGATAAAAATTTTATTTCTTTGAATTATGATTAAATAATAAAAAATACCTCACATTTCTTAAAATCCTTTTTTATTTTTTGTCTTTTTAGATTGGATAGTCAAGATGGCAAAAGTCAATTGATGATTGAAGAGTCAGAGATCAGGGAATTTTTTTCTCTACCTTCATCTCCCATCAACTACAATAAAAGAATGCAAAACCGAACCAAACAGAACTCTAACATCTCAAGTGATGAAACAGCATACTGCTGATCTGAAAGACCGAAAACAAGGTGATGAGACTATGGATTATGATGAAGACTTGAACTGCAAAAGAAAAGTTGTGATGTATTTTGAAGACAACACACTTTTCAGACACACCAAGAATCCTTTCAAGCTATCAACATCAACAACCTGAGGTCCTTCATCCTCAACAGCACCTCTCTGCTAATTATTATGACCTCACACCAGTGAAAAAGCTCTAAAAAACATCAACAGATCAAGATCTTCCAACTTCCAAAAGACTCCTTTCAGACATATTCCGATCGTAATTCAAACCTCTGATACGATAGATGTTGCACAACATAACCTTCTCTCCTACTTAAATGATACCTAACCAATGAAGACTCAAACTACATGGATTTTGAAGACAGCGCACTTCTCCGACACACCAAAAGTTCCTTTTCACAAAAAAACCAGCAACAATTCAAGATCTACCAACACCAACGATAGATGTCACACAACCTGACTTTCTCTCCTACTTAGATAATACCAAACCAAGGAAGACTCAAACTACATGGATTTTCAAGACAGCACACTTTTCCAACACAACAAGAATCCCTTTCAAAAAACAGCATCAATTCAAGATCTACCAACAGCTATGGTGGTGTTCACCGATGAATTTTGTTATGATCCGATGTACACCATAACCTACCAACTTCCAAAAGACTCCACTCACACCTATTCTGACTTTCATTCAAACCTCTGATGTGATAGATGTTACACAACATAACGTTTTCTCTTACTTGGATGATACCAAACCAATGAAGACTCAAACCACATGGATTTTAAAGACAGCGCACTTCTCCGACACACAAAGAACCCCTTTAAAAAAAAAAACCGGCAACTGACATCAATTCAAGATCTACCAACACCAACGATAGATGTTACACAACATGACTTTCACTCCTTTTTAGATGATACCAAACCAATGAAGACACAAACTACATGGATTTTGAAAACAGCACACTCCTCCGACACACCAAGAGTACCTTTAAAAAATACAAAAAAAAAAACAAACCAACATCAATTCAAGATCTACGGACAGCTATGGTGGTGTTCACCGATTAGGTTTGTGATCATCCGATTGACACCATAACTTACCAACTTCCAAAAGACTCCACTCACACCTATTCTGACTTTCATTCAAAACCTCTGATACGATAGATGTTACACAACATAACGTTCTCTCCTACTTAGATGATACCAAACCAATGAAGACTCAAACCACATGGATTTTGAAGACAGCACACTTCTCCGAATTTTCCAGGTGAAATAAAGAACTTTTTTGTGTGCAATTAGTGTATTTTTTAAAACAGAAAATGCTGAGTTTTTTCATGCAATAAACAAGACTTTTTCGATGTGAATAATCCACTCACAAACAGAAAAAGTTTTCACAGTCAAAAACAACTCATGTTTTAGGAGAATAATTTGATTCAAAAATGTGTGAGACATTCATTTTTTTTTTTGTAAAACACTTTATCTTATATATACATTTTCAAGGTGAAAAAAATGACTTTTTTGTGTGTAATTAGTGTATTTTTTACAACAAAATGCTGAATTTTTTTCATGCACGTGAATGATCAACTCATGAACAAAAATAAGTTTTTTATAGTCGAAAACTGCTCATGTTTTAGGTGAATAATTTCATTCATAATTGTATGAGATATTCATTTTTTTTCACTGTTTAATCATCCTATACTAATTCATGGCTTTTTAATTGTAATTAGTGTATTTCCTACAAAAAAATGCTGAATTTTTTCATGCAATAAACAACACTTTTTCCTATTTTTACACTCAATAACAGTTCATGTTTTAGGTGAATAATTTTATTTAAAATTGTGTGAGACATTCATTTTTTTCGTCAAATGCTGTGTATTATATATACATTTTCCAGGTAAAAAGAAAGAATTTTTTGTGTGTAATTAGTGTATTTTTGACAACAAAATACTGAATTTTTTTCATACACGTGAATAATCAACTCATGAATAAAATTAAGTTTTTATAGTCGAAAAAAGCCGATGTTTCAGGTGAGTAATTTCATTGAAAGTTGTATGAGATATTCATTTTTTTTCACTGTTTAATCATCCTGTACTAATTTATGGCTTTTTATTTTAGTTCATTATGGAATCAAAAGCAGTAAGAGTAAAAGACTTCCTCCGGAAGATTGATCATCAATACATCAGAGAAGATGTTATTGTCCAGGAGACGGCAATGTACCGACTCACATTCCAAGCCATGATATAATGCATAACACAACATTTGCTGAATCTGGAGCATTATATGGAGAGATTTCCCCTATTCAATATAGACCTTACTGGTGAAAAAGTAAGAATTAATAAGAAATTCTATTTAGTAGGAGTTGAAAAATAAAAAAGCTTATAATTATTTTACATTACTTTTTAATCACCTATACTGATACATAGCTCTTTATTTTAGTTAATTATGAAATCAAAAGCAGTAAGAGTAAAAGACTTCCTCCTGGAGATCTATAATCAATACATCAGCGAAAATGTTATTGTCCAGGAGAAGGCAATGTACCGACTCACAGTCCAAGCTATGCTATTATGCATTACACAAAATTTACTGCAGACACTATATATCCTAATACACTTTCTTATATACTTTATTACATTTACAATCAACCTTTCCAAGATATTTTATAGTATAAGCATTCAATATACTTGTTATACAATAAATGTATATCATCATACGACGGTTCATTTTTATTCAGTGTAGACATGAATATAGCCATAAATATGTAAATAGTTATACATATATACATGAGTGTATAAAAACTAAAAAAATTATTTACACTCAAGATGCCATCAGAGACCGAATTATGTAAAAAATTAGCAAAAATTAAATGCCATAAAATATTAACTCGGCTGCTCTAATCAACGCTGTAACTTATTGCATCCACACCGGAGTTACCCCACACAAAAACACTTGGTAGGGAGATCTGGTCATATATTACTACTTACAACCAAAGGTTGCAGAATAAAAAATAGAAATATCTTTGCTTGTACTGGTGCAACAGCAAACCTATTAACGCTGACTTTTCAAAACAGCGTCAAAAAATAAGATAAATTGTGGTAACTCTCTTTTTTGTTTTCAACATAGTGCTTGCATAGCGAGTCTTTCTAGCTCAACCCACAACTGCCCAAACAAACTAATTTTTGGGTCCTTGCCTGTACAGCTCTATATGACTTGAGCTGTCTTCGTGGAAAGAAATTCACCTAGATCAGCAGAGGTTGCGTTTATACGATAGACTGTGGCGAGGAGAGCACAACTCCCCACGAGTGATAAGCTGATGTCTAGGCCTGAATTGGCAGCAGCTGAGCAAATCAAAGCCATTTGTTGGTGTTATAACCTCTTTAAAAGTTGCGATCCCACTTTTGTAAACGATCAACTTCAAATTTTCGCATTCTGTGCTACAAATTAGTAGCAACTAATTGTTGCTTTTTTGTTTTTCCTAGACTGTATAACATATGGCTATAGTATGTACCTATCAAATTCATACCTAAGGCATTGCAGGTGCAAAACTTTTTTTCAAGTTACACTTTTTGATAGATGGTGTAATATATGACTCTAGTGTGTTTATATCAAAACCATAACTAAGACATTGCCGATGCAAAACTTGTTTTGCGCTATAGCTTGACTGTGCTATAAAGTTTGACAAAAGTTTCTTTTAACCAAGATGGAAAGAAACAATAAATAACAGTAGCTATGCTGCACATAATATATGTGTTTACACTAAGTAACAAACAAATAAAATCAGTCAGTAACAACATGAATATATTTATATCAGTATACTTAGTGACATATGACTCTCAGTGTTCACATATCAGATCCATATCTAAGACATTGTAGGTACGAAAAACAGTAGTTGTGCTATATATAGTATACATTTTAACATGAGTTAACCAACAAATAAAATTAGATAGTAACAATAGGAATCTATTGCTAAGGTATTATGTAATAATTAGAAATAAAAGTAGTAACTTGATCATACCTAGTTGGAAAAAAACAGTATGTTGATTGTACATTATATAAAACCACATAAACGTTTGTGGTAAGATATTATAAAACTGGGCAAATGTATAAACCATATTCAAGACCACTGATAATCAGAACATATTTTCATGAATAAATATTTTGAAAATCTATCAAAGCTGTCAAAACATAAATTTCTTCCTGACAAAACTTTGGATACTTTCTCAGTTTTTTTCTTCTACTATCATCTAATGTTACTTTGACAGAAAAATTGAGACCTTTTTTTAATTACGGGTCGTACACCAAAAATGACCTTGACAGAGCTTAGGTCAAGTTTTTCAATAGTGTAATTTTAAGCACTTAATTTTGAAACATCTTCTTCAGAACCTGAAGGTACACCTCAATCTCAATCCATCTCAATTTTTTCTTCGCTTTTCATTCTGATTATTAAGTAAAATCTTTAAATCTATAACAACCGAGTTTTCAGTTACTGTTAACCAGCTGCTCGACAGATTCATCAATGTTAGCTGCTGCAATCATCAATTTTTTTACTATATTGGGATGGCAGACTATCCCCATCCCAGCATAAATGCCAAATGATCGACTAATCAGACATTTGAGTTGTAGAGTAGAAACTGTATAGTCTGATTAATTTAGCGTATTGTAACAATTTGATGCTGGGATAGGATTACCATCCAAATATAAGTTATGAGTCCGTAATATACAATAATGTGCTTGTATGTCTCACTGTTGAGTAGAATAGACCATGAAAGTGTAGTGGTAAGAAATGGTCTGTTAGCACCAGAGACTTGTTGATGCTAACACTTACAGATCCAATCTTAAACTGGAATACCAGGAAATGCTGTATGTAGCAGTATACTGTGCTAGTGACAAGTCTATTGTTTGTTGCAAAAAGCTAGAGTATCAGTCTGAAAGCTATAGGATAATAACATTAGTGTGTGTATGAGTATGGACAATTAATGAAAATATGTAGCCACGATTAGTGCATACCAATACGCTCATAAACCTATCATAAAACAGAGAGTTTGTTTCAAAATGCAATTGAGAGCAAAACTTCCACTTAAGTTACTACAAAAATGCATTACACTAAAGTTATGTCACAAGTCACAGAGGCTAGAGTTTTCTATTCAGCTTTCTTTGTTTTTACATTCAGAAGTAGTATTTTGTAGTTAATATTGTTTGTTTTAAAACTTGAATCAAAGGATTGTTATGTAAAAAATAAAAGAAAAAATAACGAAATGATAACTTTCCAAAAAACATACACTGATAAGCATCGTTTGCCTGTTCTGTTTTGTCTTAATAAATAACGTTGAACATAATAATATTAAACAGTGTGTAGATGAAAAATAGTAAAATAATATAGCTAATCAATATTTTTTAGTGTAAAAGTTCTGTTTATAACAAGCAAAAGTAACAACCTTGAGTTGCGTAACCAAACAAGGGTCTATAATGTAATAATGATGAATGAGTGGGCCTTCTAGAACATTCACATCGTACATGCATATCGATGATTGCGTATGATTAATGACCTTTGTAAAACATGAAGCGTATCCAAAAAGTACTCGCGTTAAATTTGCTTTATTCAAAACGGGTAAAAACTTTATGTCCATTACAAAAAGTCACAAAAATGTTTAGCATTTACTTCCAAGTTTTCCAATCAATTTTTACCTGGACGTATAAAGCTTAGTCTCTCGTAAACATTTGACAGCTTTTTCCGTTGATACTTGTAAGTATAGTTGCAACTAAACAATACAGTAAATAATTCAATAGTGTGATATTTGAAAGCCTTGTATAATTTCAAGCCTTAATAAAGATAATTAAAAGTTAAATAAACAATACAGTGGACAATACATCGACGTTACTTTCACTGATCTAAAGCTTAGTTTCTCATAAATATTTATCAATTGGTTCTTTCGAAACTTGAAAGTGTAGTTGATAATAAACAATTTGGTAGTTAATGCAATAGTGGTACCATTGAAAACCTTATTTACAACTCAAATAATGATAAATCTGATTCATAACCAAATCATAAATAGTTGGGTTTTAAAAATTCCGTTTTTCTCACAGGTTTAAAAGCTCTAGTAGGTGAAAGAGTATAATCAGAAACTTGAAAGAATATGAATATGGTTATGAATATAAACATGAATATAAATTTGAATATAAACATGAATGGAAGTTGATGCAGACATGTAAACGGACATAAAGTGAAATGAATATAGGCATGCATATGTACAAACCTGTTTACCAATAGCATTACAATAATACGACATTTCGTTTTTATACAATACTCAAACCCCCTAATCTAAATCATCATACAAACTCTAATGAAAATAACCCTGCACAATAAATACTTAGTTTATCACACAATTAAAAACTAAATAACCATAAAAACTGGTGCACCAAAAAGTAACCAAGATGTGATACCATGTTTATAAAACACTCAAACCCATGCATCTAAATCAACATACAAATCACAAAATAAACAAACCCTGCACAATAAATACTAAGTTCAAACGTGGACATTAAAAATTAAATTGTTACACCTGGTACACACAAAAAAGTACCTCACGGGTTCTCATGGTAACTGGTGCATATAAAAGACACTTGGAATCAGGAGAACCTTGTCCTTAGACTCCATGACAGAGATCTTCTCCTGCATTACTACTCCCAGGGTATGGTTTCTGGAGAAACACTGCTTGAGCTCTCTTAGGATTCTGTTGCCAATGTTGGTGGACACATTGAGGTCAAAGGGAGGATTGTATCAGGTGATATTTCTATGCCTGCATATTTTTCGTTTCGTCTTAGTTTGGGTGTGTTTAAGCAATAATTTGAAATTGTACTCCTTTTACAGATTGAGTCTTGGTAGGCAACTTAAGGGTTTATCAGAGGAAAAAATATGGAAAGTCGATTATTTATGCTTTCAGGTATGTTGCGTATGATGGAGTGGTGGAGTGGGGTGGAGGGGAGGGGGGTTGTTGAATAGTTTGTGGACCTACTGGGGAACATTGTTAGGTTTGTTATAGGGGCAGTGTTTGCTATTGTTCAAGTCTAAGGTGACATTTAGAAAATCCACTACCTCGGCATTTGCTCAAATGGTGACTTTGAAGTTATATTTATTAAAGGTCTTGCAAATATATTTCTAATTAATTCTATTTGTCGAGGTATTTTATTGAATATTGCTGTATAGTCCAACAGAATTCCAGTACAGTTTGGCTAGCTGAGATATTATCATGCAACCAATTAATTCGTAAGTCTCAGCACCTTTGAAGCTATCCATGGTTATGTCAAAGTGGTTGTTAGATAGTCTCTTGGTCCATGGTTTATCATTGTTGAAAAGTAGGCATTTTTTGGCATGTTTTATGATGCCGCTTTTGTTTTGATAGTATGCAGGTGTATTGTCCAGGGTTTCCTCAGTTATATATGGATCGAACTGTACCACGTCGATACGGACAAGGACCGAGTCCGGCTTATCTGTGGTGTTTTTAAGCTGTTGGAGAACAAACTAATATTTCTCTACAAAGTGGTGTTGTTTTTTTTGTCAACAATCGCTTTAATTATTCTGGAAAGATTAGTCTTACTAACTTGCCTAATATCTGACTTGGCAGGTTAATTAGGCGTCAGGAGGGGTTGTTGTAAAAGTTGGGATTGTGGTAATTCAAAGTTAGATAAGCTGTTTTTGTGCAATAGTTTCAGCCCTGCCATCAAAGCACATTTTAGAAGTGATGTTTTTGGCAGTTGTGTTTATGTTATTTTGGACTTTGTGGTCTGAATTTTATGTTCTTTTATGTGCTGTTGAATGAGCTCATTGTAGCTGGCTTTAACCATTTTATAAAAATTGGTGGTAATATCGTTTGCATATGTATGTACTCACACGTATGGTATGGAAAGCGTTCATCTACCTGCACCCAGTAGGTTCCCAAGTCACCAAAGAGGCATATGGACTCAAGTTTTAATAAACCACCTGCGCACATACCCTAACTGTTGCACTTTAAAAATTGGCTAGCTTCTCCGATAAGGACATCATATTTCATATGTTACACAACACATACCGAAAGTTCATACCAACATACTCAACATACCAAGTTGTTAAAAAAGTCAATTAGTTCACTAAGCTCATCATCAGTGCTGATAAAACCTCAAACTGCTATCAACTCAACAAAGAACAGTGCAGCTACTTGGTAATGTAGAAAATCATTTAATTTGTTAGTAAGACCGATCAATCAGTTGTGTTGAGTAACAACCATGAACCTAAAACTATTTCCAAGAAATTAGACTTACGGGACGAGATACACCCATCAGCCAAATCATGTTATCCATAACCCTTAACACTGCAAGACAAAAAACCTTATTTTACCAACAACTCGGCCTGCCGCCTCATCAACCCTACCAAGTGATAATTAGGGTAAGTAAGCACGCAGATCGTGGATAGAATCAGTAAGCAAGTAATTTTCACCCTTCAATTGAACCAGTGGAAGAACACAGGAACTGCATTCTGTTAGGTTACAAAGTCACCAAGAAATTTCAGTGTTCCTTTTTAGTATTTGACATCATGGAGATGCATCCATCCATAACCATGACTGTATTGAAAGCAGTTTTTAATTTTGAATCTACACAAGTAAGCACAGAGTTTTATACTTTACGGCAACGGGACTAAATGAAACAAGAAAGATCCAGCATTTTGTTTTGACATTACCATGCGATCCTATGATGACCTTAGTCCTGCAAAACAGCAGAGTAGTTTATTTTAAGCCTGGTTACAGAACAAAAAACTGCAACATCTCTGGACTATATAAACATCATGGTCTAGACACAGTCTGTGTTACAGCTCGCAACAGCGCAAACATAAAGCAAAACTCTGTTCCATAGTTAACAAACTTGGCTTAAAAGTCACAATTGAAGCTAATAAATGGACAGTCAATTTTCTGAACATCACCCTTAACGTCATCAAGCACCGATACAATTTTTACATGAAGCTGTTGGGTAAGCCAAAGTATGTACTGGGAATGTCCAATGATCTTCCCATCGCCATAAAACTCATAATCCTAACAGACAACAAAAAACTTTCATATAATTCATCTAATGCTGTATGATTCGAAAGCACATCTCTAACCTACCAGGATGCCCTTGTCAAAAGTGGTTATAGTTATAAACTGTCTTTTACACCGCATAAACCAAATACTAGCCCAGCCAGGAGCAAATAAAAGCTTATCGTAATTTGGTAAACTTCATACAACATAGCATGCTTGTTAAAACAAACATAAACAGAGACTTCTCTAATATCATCATGGCACACCTAAACCAGGTATTCAATACAAACACATTTAAACTGAGCTATAGCTGTAGGACTAACATGAAAGATGCAAACAATAAACGGACTATAATGGATAGTAGTGCGGAGCTAGACCAACGTAATTGTGACTGTAAGATAAAGCATCAATGCCCACTAAAGGACAAAAGTAAATTTAAATCCTTGATCTAACAAGCCATAGTCACCACCGCCAACATCACCAGCTCTAAAAAGACATATGTTTGACTTAAGGCCAATACTTTTAGGACCACCCAAACCAACCGTATAGCTTTTTTCAACAATCACTCAAAAAGAAATGCCACTGATTTAAGTAACATAGCTGAAAAATAAATGATGACATAGCCAGTTACACTATCAGCAAGAAAATGCTTAGAATAACTAGAGCTTAAACACCCATAACCTGTGCATCTGGAAAACAGTCCTTTAGAATCTATAAAGCCAGCACTGCTACGCTGAACAGATGTAATAAACTCTTACCCACAGGCACACATGCAGCCAAACGTTCATTCTCAAGTAACGCAACCTTTATTGTCTAGCCAGATTTTTAATGCTCTACACCTACATATAAAGACTGCCTCATGTAGAATGAATTTTATCTGAAGACTGCCTACTACGCATGAATCTTTGAGTAATAAAATGTATTAGTGAAATGCTTAGTTCATTTCACTTCAAATTACATTGAACTGTATATGTAAATTATTCCAATTTCGCTCATTCTTTATATAGATTTATTAATACGAAGGCTCTCCAGTACACAGAAATGGATTTGCATAGAGCATGCACGGCTTTGACTGGGTCATTAGAAATGTTGGTGAAGTCAAACATGAAAAATGAGCATTACTTCAATAACATCAATTGCTTTCCATGATCTCACTATGATAAGAACCGATATAATTTTTTGTGGATTAAAAAATGAGTTTGATGGATAGCGTAGGATTGTTGTAAAAAATGCTAGGTTGATTAAAAAAGAGTTTTTGGGAGGTGGAATTGTGCGCTCAACTCAAAAACATACTATTGTTAGGGTGAAAAGGGTAACAAGTTTAGCTTAAAAAGTTTGAGCAAGAAAAATTTGAATGGGTGAAAAATCTAGTTACCTAAATGTTTTAAGAACGAACAAGTTGTTTATACGAAAACTTGAGGGTTTTTAATGAAATATATGAAAATTCTCCCATACGATTTAATCAAATGAGCAGTTATATACCTTTTAGGCTGAAATAAGAATATATTTGCTTGGTATATCAACTGACCTACTGTAGCATAACAAAATCATAGCTGATGTGAATTTGATCATCAGTGACTTTATGAACAGATATCGTACAAATTGTAACAACTATTGAACTGTTCAAAAGTATACATCTTAGGAATTAAATCAACGTCTTATAAATTATTACATGACAACTATTATTTGCCTTTTGGATGTTTCATTTCTTGTCAAAAGCAATACACAATGACAACAAAAATCTACATTTAGCTATCAGCCCAGCATGCATTGATTTAAACAAGAAGTTAAATTGAGAATCAACAAACCTGTGATCTATGACATGACACCATTAGCATGTGTGCCGACAGAAAATAAAAAAAGGCTGTGGAATGCATCCCGAAAAACACGGGATATTGAAGTTTTTCTATAGCACTAAAAATCAACGACCCAAATAAATCTTGTGTCAGGGATGGGTGTAATAAAAACATGGCAGGTATTGGTAGGTGTGTAACATCGATCGTAACTCGGAATTGAGACTAAAAAAACACACACCGAAAAAAAGTATGAACTGCTCCTATACCACTACCCCTTCCCCCATCCCCGTTTCCTCGGCTCCCATACTAGTCCGTCAATTTTTCACAGGCTAATCCCCACCGTTCCCCATCTAGCCGTGCAACTTTTCACATCTCAGTTTCAAAAGAACGCACTAACCTAGGTGCCTAGCTGGCTTGTGGGATTTTGCAGCATTCGACTATCAAACACTAACCAGATCGTGGGCATTTCATGATGAAGCATCACAGTAGTAATAAATGAGCAGATCTCCCTACCAAGTGTTTTTTTGTGGATGAGTGCTCAGGGTTGAGGCAATGGGTTACGGCGTTGAATGAATTCGCCGAGTTTATATTGTATTTCATTTGAGGGGACATTGAGTGGAATTTAAGCGGCATTTGAGTTTTGATTATTTTTTTTACTTAATTTGAACTTATATGTTATTTAGATTTTAAATGTATGGCATCTAAATTTTGAATTCATGGCATTTGAGTTTTGATCATTTTACAAAATTCGAACTCAAATAATAAAATTGATTAAGATGGAGTTGTAATTGCCACTGAATTGTTTTTGTATATGATATAACTATCTACAACACTATCGATATTGTTATAGCTTTATTATTACATAATAAGTATTACATTATTTGCTTACTGGTGAATGTAATAAAATAGATATCATAATAAAGTGTAATAGGTTGAATATATAGTGTT
Source organism: Cryptosula pallasiana (assembly GCA_945261195.1). Taxonomy (NCBI): domain Eukaryota; kingdom Metazoa; phylum Bryozoa; class Gymnolaemata; order Cheilostomatida; family Cryptosulidae; genus Cryptosula; species Cryptosula pallasiana. The sequence continues at coordinate 24,849 of CALYOO010000230.1, forward strand.
AAAGTCTATTAAAACTTTTTAATTTGTAAAGTATTTGATGACTTTACAAGAAATTTCATCACATTCAGGTTCAATGATGATGAGAAGATTTTCTTCAAGTTCAAGTTTACTATCTTCCGATACAGACAGAGAAAGTTTTGAAAAATCTTCCAAATCATTATAACTAAAAACGCTATAAATTGGTGGTGTTGAATTTGTAATTGCAACTGAATTGTTTTCCCATATGATGTATCTATCACACACGCAATCAGTAGTAGTTTTGATTTCTTCATAATTGTATATAGTAGAGTTTGTAGGGCTTGGGTGTTCCAAAACTAAATCGACTAAACCCATAGCTTGTGGAAGAGATGGAATTGATGGTGATAAATCAGGAACTACTGACTTGTTTGTAGTTTTTGTTGTCGTCGTCATTGTCTGCGGAGTTGTGGTGATTGTTGTCGTTGTATGTGGAGTTGCAGTGGTTGTTGTTGAAGTTGTTCTTCGAATCATAGTTAGTAATCCCTCATCGTATAAGCGGATGTAATTTGAAGCTTCAGCGGTTTTGCGAACAAAGTAGTGTTGAGGCCACATATCATAAGTGTCACAGCTTCTACGTAGGTGAGCAGGCTCCATGAAACATATGAGTGTATGCATACGATATTTTAAATTTTTTCTTAAAATACGAGTTACTGAATCAACCGCTTCCATATTAAGAATTCCCCAATAACATCCGGAAGTAGTATGAGATAAAGTGAATGGTTGAATCTCTGTTGTAAGACAATAACTGCTTAGGATTGGGAATAATAGAAGATATATTCGGTATTTCATTTTTATTCAGAGAAAGAGAGAGACTTTTAACCTAGTTTATGCTTTCATCATCTAGAGTTAACTGTCTTGCATTTTGGTGGACTTTGGTTAATATGCTTCAACTAAAGCTCTATATATATAACCTTGGGACTGCATTTGTCTTTGTTATCTCCTTGACATGTGATACTGATGATAATCTTGTTTTGAATAGACTTCAAACTTTCAAAACGAAAATGACAAATTTACACCTTCAATACCATTGATGTTAGTGATGATAGCGGCTATTTTCGGCTTCTCGTTGGTTAAATGACTGCATTCCACGCATGCAAAGTTGGCTGTCTCAAACTCTTCTGTTAGTGGACAGATCAAACGTGAGGTGTTGTATTCAAATTCACATAATTCCCCATTCCAAAATAGTTTTGTATTTTGAGTAAGACCTTCCGTATTATTTTTAACTCCTATTGCACATTCCTCCTGATTCAGAGTGTATTTTATTGGAGTATTACAGGTCAGGGTACCTGTGGAAGTTTTGTTTTTGCAGATCCAAGAAGCGTTTGAGGGATAAAAAACTGCAATGTAAATAGTTGAAAGGATAGAGTCTCACACAGTTAGTTCCATTTTCATCTTGATATCGAATACTCCTTTCAAAAGGTGAAAAAAAGAAGACATCATTTTTTTCCATAACTCCATCTATACATTCATCGACTTTGTTGACATAAAATACTTCGCTGACATTGAAACTGTCGAAACTGAAAAATGATGAATTCACACCTTTGATGTCATTGATGTTAGTGATGTTAGCTGGATTTGATTCCTCATTTACACCTTTGATATCATTGATGTTAGTGATGTTAGCTGGATTTGATTCCTCATTTACACCTTCGATGTCATTGGTGATAGTGATGTTAGCTGGATTTGATTCCTCATTTACACCTTCGATGTCATTGGTGATAGTGATGTTAGCTGGAATTGATTCCTCGTTGATCAAATGATTGCATTGCAAGCATGCGAATTTGAATGTCTCAAACTCTTTTCTTAGTGAACAGATCACACGGGAGGTGGTGTATTGAAATGCACATAATTCCCCATTTCGAAATATTTTTGTATTTTGAGTAAGTCCTTCCGTAATATTTTTAATACCTATTTCACATTCCTCTTGATCGAAAGTGTATTTTGGAGTACTACAAGACACGGTATCTGTAGAAATTTTACTCTTACAGATCCAAGAAGCATTTCGAGGGATGAAAAAACCGCAATATATATAGTCGGAAGGGTAGAGTCTCACACAGTTTTCCCCATTTTCATCTTTATATCGTATAGTCCTTTCAAAAGGTGAAAAAGCCAAGACATCGTTTTTTTCCATAGCTCCAGCTAGACATTTATCAATTTTATTGCTATAAAACACTCTACTAGTTTTGAAACTGTCAAAACTCGAAAGTGATGAATCTTTGATGTTAGTGATGTTAGTCGGTTTTGGTTCCTTGTTGATCGAACGATTGCATCACACGCATGCAAATTTGAATGTCTCAAACTCTTCTGTTATTGGGCAGAACAAACATGAGGTGTTGTATTCAAATGCACATAATTCCCCATTCCAAAATAATTTTGTATTTTGAGTAAGTCCTTTTGTATCATTTTTAACTCCTATTACACATTCCTCCTGATTCAGAGTGTATTTTGTTGAAGTATTACAAGAAACAGCATCTGTAGAAGTTGTGCTCTTGAAGATCCAAGAAGCGCCTCAAGGGATGAAAAAAAACGCAATATAATAAGTCAGGAGGGTAGAGTTGCACACAGTTTTTTCCATTCTCATCTTTATATCGTATAGTTCTTTCGAAAGTTGAAAAAACCAAGATATCGTTCTGATCCATAGCTCCGGCTATACATTCATCAGTTTTGTTGGTATAGAATACTCCACTAACATTGGAAAACGCTAGTGTCAGTAGCAAGATAAATACGCAGCTCATTTTTAAAATGTTTTTGCTTTCAGTGTTGGAAGTTGAATACTTTCTTTCTTGATGTTCTTTCTATTTATACGTAAGTGGCTAGTGGCTTATTCAGCTCTCTCAGCTGATTTTGAAGATGTGAAACAATCCCATCAAAGTGGTTACCATAATGTAAGTATGGTTCCAATCGAGATTGAGACAAAAGAACATGTGTTCTTGTCCAGCGAAATGAAGTCAAACTTCTTAAAATTGAAATATCTATCGAATCACCTAGTTCAGCATCTTTAAAAAATTGCTTTATATCAATCAGTTTGATCGCTCTTTTAAGATCTTCAAAATCTATCAACTTGTCTTGCGGACAGCATACTTTTGGATCAAAGCTCCTAGAACAGTTAAAGCATTCGAGAGGATTTGCTCTTGAAATACAATTACAGCTCAAAAGCATGCTTTGTATTGATTTACGAACTAGATTGAATCCTAACACAAAATAAAATACTTCTTCGGTGATGAGTTGAACAAAACGAGGATTCGAACGCTCTAAAGGAATGTGTTCAAAATGAGTCCTTATGAACTTAGAAACAAAATGAGCCAATGTAGCAATTGACTTGAATCCTTGAGTTTTTCCACTCATGTTTCTTCTGTAGTTCAAAGATAAATGAAGCAACATTTTTTGTAGCAGTTCTTTTATGAGTCATCAGATATATTTGTCAAATCAATAGTTATTATCGGGTTGACTGAGTCTTCTTTTTCATCAGGAGTATGAGCATATGGATATCCTTCCGCTATCGAAAGCAGTTAATCCTTTAGACGTTGATAAGCCAGTTTGCTCTGACTAGCGGGTAATAGGTAGGGATTTAATCAAGCTCTCAAATTTGTTAACATAAAAGGAGACTTCAAATGATCGGAGGAAAGATCCAAAAGAGCATTAATCCATTCATCATGCACCAAAAAACCCATTTTAGCGTTTTTCAAAACTTGTCTTCTATCAATCCAGTCGATAGCATCACCCAATTCTTTTTTGGTAGGTGTAGCACCTTCAACCATTTCAGCATATCTTTTTACAAGTGATACATTGGTCATCAACGTGTGAACAGTAACAGTTTAGTAGTGATAGATTGGTTGCTTGCTTGTAAAAACTTCCTCCTAGTACACAGTATACACATTTTTCCGTAAAATAAATCCTCAACATTTCATCAGAAACCTCAGCCAAAAAAGCCTTAGGTACTAAAGCATCGGAAGCTTCTTGGTGAGCAAAGTCTTCAACACGTAACATATTTGTTGTTATTCCGTTGAATTACAAAACGAGAATGATTCGTTTTCCAATTGAAATCCTATTTAATCATTTATTACGTTTTTCTTTTTTTTGAGGTTAATTGTTATGCTAGCTCATGTAGATCTTCATAAATGCTTTAATTTCAACCTGACAACCATCAATTTGGCAAGGTTTTACTTCTGATGAGCATTCAGTAAGTACTTTTTCCTTACACTCACTACAGTAAATGAGATGACCGCATGGAAGAGAGATATGATTTGCGAATACTTTTTTTTCATGTGACTCAGACACACATTGAGCGAGTTTGTTTTGCTTCATCTGATCTTTATCTATGTTTAACGATTCAATTGATTTAGCATCATTTTTTAACAGTGTTGGCGATTTCTCAACAGATGTAAAATCATTTTCAAAAGTATGTAAGGCTTCAATCATAAAACCTATTCGCTAAAAAGGTTTTCCATTTAACGCTACAACTTGTTCGATATCGTTTTGACTGTATCCTTTTTTTTTGCTGATAAGTTTCATTTCTTCGGTGTCATTGTTTTGTGTTATTCGTTTCACTTTTTCTCGATATTTTTCAACCCGTCGCTCACACCTTTTACCTTTTTCCGTTCGTGCGTAAGCATCCTTAACATACTCTTCACCTTTACTCCCGAGTAAAAAATAACAGTTTGGAAACCATCGACAGTGTTCCTCCCACGGTAGATCACTCTCTTTCCATTCTTTAAGTTCACCCAAGCAAAAGAAGCATTTCACACTATCTCCGAACTAAGTATAGGAAAAACCTGCATTGGAAAGGAGTTTCATGGAAACGTTACCCTTCCATTGTTTGAAACTGTCTTCTCTAGATGTTTGTGTAGCGAAACGAGGTGTACCAGCTCGATCAATCGATATACTTAGAGGTAATAATTCTGCAGTTAAATCTCCTCTTCTAGTTTTTGTTCTTCCATGGTATAACTTTTGACAATTGAGGTGTTTTTCATTTCATTTGCAAGTAGTTTTCTAGGTCTATACACACGATTGTGAGTGTTAAATCCTCTAACAAATCGACAACACGGAAAACTTTTAGCAGGTTCTTTCATCGGATTTTCATCTCCATCCTTCCAGTTTAGTAATACCCCTTGGAAAAAAAAACACATCGAGCAGCGTTGTCTTTTTCAAGGTTATAGAAACCAGCTCCAGCCATGTTTTTACCACAATGTTTACCTACTCGTCTCCAGTTTGTAAGAAATTATTTTCTTCGATAACTTTCATCAAGCATTAAAGTCTCTCTTTCATAAAAAGAGAGTTCATTGTAAATGAACTTGAAAAAGTCCGTTGGGAAAAGTTCCGCAATAGTTTTTTGTAATTTTAATGACAAAAGACTACAGTGATTATCCGCATAAGTTGCGACGACATAATTTGTTGTAGTGGTATCAGGGAAAGAGTGTTGTAAAAACAACGAGGAAGTAACGAGTAAATTATCATCTATCCATCCAATGGAGTCTTTTGTATTTTCAAAGCAATTCCGATTTTTTTTCCTCTCTTTTTTTTCATTATAAATAGTGTTTGTTACATATCTGTTCTTTGTTACTTGACACATTATTTATATACAACATAAGTAGTAACTTCAGTTATTACTCAAGTTGAAGTTTTGTTGGAAAGTTCTTTCCCTTCGACCTAGTTCGTTGTTATTCTAAAAAAATGAAAATGCTTTGTAGCAAAAATAAAAAAAAGACTAGGGTTTCAAGTATTTTCAATATACATCTGTACTTGAATTGATAACTATTGTGATAGAATGTGAATACTTACATCAGAATAGAAGACTTATCTTTCGTTGAATTAGATGAATTATATTCATAGTTATATATAATATATGCTTCATATAAAATTCGGATGAAGAAGGAGTACTTTTTTTCATTTTGAAGTCCTGAAATAATAATAATAAATCATAATTAAAACTTACATACGACACTTCTGATGACTTAAATAGTAAACAATCATGTTTTTTCAGAAAATGTCTTCACGTTTAAATTGATTATAATTAAAACAAGATGTAAATACTTACATCACAAATTAAGGCTTGTTTTTCTTTGAATTAGATGAATTATACGCATAGTTGTTTGAACTTCAGCTGTTTCCTATGTAATTCAGATGATGAAGAAGAAGTACTGTAGTAGATGATGATGTAGTAGATCTTGTTCCTTCAGTTACTAACGATGAAGTGAATGCTTTCTGTATGAAAACGGTGCTTCTTATATAGCTAAAGTTGCACTGATTAAACCCTATGAATACCATCACAAACCAACCTTCATTATAATATATCTATGAATCAGCATTTTTTCACGCGAAGAAAAACCAATGCTTTCGCGAGAATAAAAATTTTATTTTCACGCTAATACAAACCAATGCTTTCGCGGGAACAAATAGTTTGTTTTCACGCGAATGGAAACCGTTGCTTTCGCGGGAATAAATAATTTATTTTCACGCGAATGGAAACCGTTGCTTTCGCGGGAATAAATAATTTATTTTCACGCAAAAAAAACCCAATGTTTTTCGCAGGAATAAATATTTTATTTTCACGCGAATGGAAACCGTTGCTTTCGCGGGAATAAATAATTTATGTTCACGCGAATGGAAACCGTTGTTTTCGCGGGAATAAATAATTTATTTTCACCCGAATGGAAACCGTTGTTTTCGCGGGAATAAATAATTTATTTTCACGCGAATGGAAACCGTTGCTTTCGCGGGAATAAATAATTTATTTTCACACGAATAAAAAACAATGTTTTCGCAGGAATAAATAATTGGTTTTCACGCGAATGGAAACCGTTGCATTCGCGGGAGTAAAAAAAAATAATTTTCACGTGAATAAAAACCAATGCTTTCGCGGGAATATTGCGTGAAAAACTGCTGAATCATAGATATATTATAAAGAAGGTGTCACGAGATGGTTTTCATAGAGTTAATCAGTGCAGCTTTAGCTATTTAAGAACCAGTGTTTTAACACAGAAAGCATCCAGTTCTACAATAGCTAGCGAAGAAGCAACATCTACACACCAACTACTACATTTACTTGAAACTATAGGAAGACTTTCAGTCAATAAGGTGAGAATCAATAAATAATTCTTTAACATATATTGATAGAATAGTTCAACTAGATTTCCTATAATGTTTCAGAAAGTTAATTTTATGTTTTAATATTTTGTTCTAACTAATAAAAGATCAAATAGTTTCACCATAATGCATCAGAAAAATTATTTAGGTTTTTATTATGTGTTTATTTTAGAAATATCTAGTTAGTTTATTATTTTCAAATATTTTTATTATTTCTGTTACATAGTTTTTACTCTCTTTTCAGTTCAACTTCACACTGAGCACTCTGAATATGAATGAAGACCGCAATATCTCATTTCTCTCAACATTCGAACCATACTCTGATGATAAAGAAAATATCCCTCCCGATTCACATATAACAAGGAGGAAACTGAAACCAGTTCGACCAAAGCCATGGGATTTGGATAGAAATAAAACGATTGACTATGCTTGGACTTTGAAAGCACATCTATTTCTCATTTTTCCTGCTTGTCGAAAAATGCTGCTAGTTTGCTCAATTCTTGCGATACCATTGAAAGAGTAATGATTGGAAGGTTTTAACCACTTCACTTAAATCGAACACCATCGCTTCTCGAGATAATCTCCATCGAAAGACCAGCTGAGGATGTATATAAAAACTTATGTATTATCCGCTACAATGTCGAAAAATTTGGCAACAGACGACAAGTGAGGTCCACGGTGAGAAATGAGGATTGCAACAAGTTAGCTCCATCACAACCGGATGTTCCAAAACTGGTGGTTTTTATGGGGTTCGATTCAGACAAGCATCCAATCTTTTACCCTATCAACTTTCCATCCAATATTTCCCTTGAGGAAGCTAAACAGCTAAGTAGATTAATAAAAAAAACAACACCTAGCCAGTTGATCAGTATGGTTCGTATCGCAACACTCTCTCAATTCGCTGTTGGAAGTGTAATCAGTTTTGAATCTCCTCAAATATCAATTCAGTTAACATTACCTAATGGAGAAGTGGTTTTGGATGCACTACTGGTAAACTACAGATGTTTGCAATACGATGGTTTGATGATGGGAGTTCTATATATACCTGAAAAACATGCTAGTGAGGTCAAACGGATTGGAACAGGAGTCATGCTTGTAAGAAATCGTGAAGTTAGTAGATTTGGTTATCATCGACATGATATAATCACATCCACAGCACTACAAGTGATAAAAACGGCTCAAAACCTATCCAACAAACATGATGATTCCAACCAGATGAAGTACTTTACTACAGATGAGGTTGTTGAGAACAAGGTCTTAGTGCTTTCAATGGGAGCGGGAAACACATCTTCTACGTCTTTGAGAGAACCAACACGCTCTGGTGAAAACTATACTCAAGAAGAGCAAGTCAGACAATACAACTCAGTGAGTGTTTTTTTATTTAATGTAAACTAACTGATATAAGTAATACTTCCAATTAGATAAAATTTATTTATAAAGCAAATATTTTTTGTTTTGCTTTAGATAGAAGAGAGAGAATCAAAAACACTTGATGAAAACTATGCTCAAGAAAAAACAAACTGAACAATATAACTTGGTGAGTTACTTCCCTTTACTATATAATGTTAACTAACCAATGTAAAAAGAACTATAATTCAAATTCATGTGATTATTTTACATTTTTGTTTAATCATCCTATACTAATACATAACTTTTTATTTTAGTTCATTATGGAATCAAAAGTACATAGAACAAAAGTCTTCCTTCCTAAGATATAACATCAGTACATCACTGACGTCATTGTATAGAAAAAAGACTATGCATTGATTGTCATTACAAGTTGTAGTGCTTTGTATTACTTAGTATTTACTAACTCTAGCTATATTATACAAGGATATTTTCCTACTTATTATGTAATAAATGTATATAATCATATATTGATTCAATGTCTTTATATTTCCTCTCTCTCAAAATGTCATATGAGTTCGAGTTATGTAAAAAAATTATCAAAACTTAAATGCCGTAAATTCAAAATCTCTATGCCATATAAGTTCAAATTAAGTACAAAAATAATCAAAACTCGAATGCCACTTAAATGCCACTCAAATGCCCCTCAAATGAAATACAATATAAACTCGGCGAATTCATTCAACGCCGTAACCCATTGCATCACCCCAGATTTTGACCCCACAAAAAAACACTTGCTAGGGAGATCTGCTCATGTATTACTACTCATAACCGTTCCCTTGCTAAACATTGATACAACTTACTACCAATTTACTTGAGATGTCTACCTCCGGGGACACAAATCCTCAGAAGCAGACGAGCATACACCACAGGAGATTACATGATGAGGACAGAAGTATGGAGAGAAATGTAGAGAAAATTCCATATTTTGTGGCGCATTAGGAGAGAAATAACAAGAATTTCAAGTGTAGCTGCATTCTGTGAACCTATCAGAGTCTGTTATCGCAACTGCACCAAAACTTAATTACGAGAGGAAGACAGATTACTACTGTTCGTAGGTTGTTAGCGCTGAGAGGTAGAACAGCTGTCTGTACACAGTATTTTTGTGTCATTTAAACGCATATAAACCTGTCTATTTTTGCCATACACTGGTCATATACATAGGCTGGCATATAGCAGCCTGTTGGTGGGTTTTCTGCAAGTTGAATCAAAGCAGAGTCAAGATAGGACCTAAGCCAAACATTATTAAATCCAGGTTGAGTCGAGGTCAAAGCAAAGTTCAGCTTAGGTTGAGTTGCATAAAATGGCTACCCCTTAACTTGAGAGAATGAATTTTAATAAAAACCTGTTCCTAATGTATGGAACAACCTCTTGATCAGTAAACAGTTGCAATAGCTAGAGGAGGCGTCGAAAGTCTCTTCAACACCAATAGAAATGTGCTGGATGAAACCAAGTTTCGATACATGTTTTTATAACTTTCTAGACTGGTTTTATAATTTACTTCAAAGATTCAAAAATTATTTCGCCTGAAAGCTATGTATGTAATAATAGATGATTAGGCAATTTACCAGTTGTGACTGTAGATTCATCAGGAGTAGATGAGAACACAGTACGTGATACAGTAAAGTCTGCTCGCAACTTAAATTGGGTTCTGCAGCCTGATCGGAGGTGTGTAATTGTATGTTCCTTAGCTCGTGGGTCTATACTCTTTGAAAAAAACCAGTTAATAAATCACTGAATACCATATCAAAAAACAATTTCATGGTTTCTTTTAAAACATTAACAGAATTTTTTCACGGTATTGAAAAAATATCCATGAAATGATCAATGCAAGACGGATACATATTTGTATGATTCATTTTTTTGTTAAAAGGTTCTTATCCTCAACCTAAATAATTAGTGCGGTCTAAACTGCAAGAAAAATCCTCCCATTTGATTAACTTTTAAGCCCAAACCCTAAAAGCAACAGCGTCCCACAAGTACGACAAATTAATTGCTACACCAGTTAGGCATATTGAAAAACGCAATTCGTCAGTTAGCTGCTCACTGCCTTAACTCATCAACTGATACTCAGGTGGACTGACCTTTCAACTGAATAAACAATGTTTTAAGTTTGAAAAAAAATGATAATTTTTTTTACTCTCAAATTACTTACTGACAATAAAGAAATGTACAATATCAAAAAGACAAACAAGAATCTAAACAGAATTACTGTTGATAAGTTGTTAACTCACAAGATTGGTGTTGGGACCGCAACACCGGGAAGTGTTTTGACAGGTCAAAACGAAATTTTGAACAACACCATCAGGATTGTCCCATTTGATTTTAACATCATGTTCTCCTGCTATGTATCTGACATTACGTGGTTTCTCTGGTGCTAAAAAACGCTGGAAATTAGTCATGATCAGTTTTGATGGAACATATAAATTGATTGCTGATGTAAATTAATCTTTTCATAGTGATGAGTTTTGGTTTCTTGTTTCGAAAATAGAAAAAAAATTGATAAATAAGTCAGCATGAGTGGGAGCAAATGAATGTAGAGCAGAGTTTATTATGAGCTGAACTCAGTTAAAAACAACTCTAATCAAAATATGTTGTTTAAGCTTACGTATAGTTGCTTGAATTGTAGAGCTAGTGAGACTACTCCACCGGTTTTTTTTTTGTTGATAACGTCACATAATACCTGCCCAAAATTTGTTTTCCAATTATTGTGTCACGGTCGATAAGATGTTGTTCTGAATTAAATGGTAATCTGATTGTGCGGGTGCGGCCACTGCCCGAAAATCGGAAGATAAGGTAGTTTACATCTGTCCAGTTTGTTTCGAATTGAAATCTTATTTGGTGGCTGTCAGCGAGGTACATAACTGAAGTTAGTGTTACAGCTGCTAAAACTACAAGTATTGAACCAGATTATGAAAACTTAAATTGTATTATTTGGTTTTACACAAAGTTATCAATTACCACAAATTAATTATTTTAGCGGCATCAGATAAATGAAAGATTGGGTTTAGATTAGTTTAAAGAAGTAAAATTAATGCGAAACGAGGTATCGCTCAGTTACTCACAAAGAAAAACAGTCAAAGACTTTTACATCACTTTTAGCACCGTAATATATTTAATTTGATTCCACTAAACGCGCCTGGGTTGGCACACTATAAATGAGACCAGCAAACATTAGAAGATGTCTTAAATCTTTCTAAAAAGTAATGAACTTGCTCAATGACACAATTATTAATGATAATTTGGATTAAGTATTTAACTGAATATATTTTGCTCCGCAAATTTCAATTGTGTTGCTTCGTGCTTATTTATCACCATGAAGTTTAAGCTAGAAAGTTTTGAACAAGTAACTATTGTTTATCATAAGTTTTATACCAATCTGTAAATAGAGAAAGCCAAATTTTCACATTTGCTTGTTGTTTTTTGGTCGTCTTTTTAATTTTGTTCCGTAATATAAACTTGGTGAAAAAATTTTTCTTTTTCAAGATTTCTTCTGTCATTACTTTATTGAGCACTGAATTGTTCGTAAAAGTGGCAGTTTTTAGAGATTCTTAAAGTGAAATTTGTCTAAAAATGAAATAGATTCAAGTTGGATTTCATCAGGTCCCTAACACTGGACAAATGACCATTGTATGTTTCTTAAATAAATATGTTATACGGCGCAAATGGATGCAAAAACTATGCCAATTCTTGAAAACTTGAAGATTTGAAATACTTTTCTGCCAGTCACCAGCAAGGGTGGCCCATTCTGATTGCAGAAAAATGATAGCTGTTGTTTTTGCTAGTAAAATGTTGTTAATCACTGTTGTTACTAGTCTAGTTGGCTCTACATTTAAATGACGCTGATCTACTGTAAAATATTTGTACTTGTCTTTTGTCTAACACTACTGGAAAGAGAGCAAATTGCTAACAAGACAAGAATGTTCTGTCACTTCAAAACAGTACTATGACAAGCAACACGTTATCCAAGCTGTGCCAAGTTCAGATTCTACAAGTAGATGGCGCTACTAAAAGAGTGTCTATGGTACTGTTAGTCAGAGATTACTGAAGAGCTGTTCCTAGCTATACTGAACTCATAACAGCACTGATTCAACAAGTAAAGCGGCCTGCCAGACTAAAAAAATCTGGGCTCAAATATAAATGAGTAGTAATATAAGTGCAACCCTCCCTCCTCTTTGTGTCTTTTTGGTGGTGTATGTCACAGTTTTAAACTTGCGTTACTGGTCTTTTCGAGTATCAGGTGATCCCTGAAGATTTTTTTTGTGTTTTTTGTGCACTTTTTATGGATTTTTTTGGCTTGTTTCTGCAAACCTAATTAATTTCGAGAGTTTTACCTATCTCCAGAGGGGACATTGTGCTTCTCAACAGTGACAACTAGGTGAACGCTGCCAGATCATTTGGTATAAGCAGAGCTCGCGGCTCAAACAAACTACACAGAGTGTGTTTTGAATAATGCCTTTATTCCTCAATAACCAAAGTCGTTGGGTGGCTATCCACTAGGGTAAGGAATGCCACAAGTATTTACAGCTCCAGCCCTTTTATAGGTAGCTGGCAGGAAGTTGTTAGCATGATGATATATAAAGGTAAGGGCACAGGGAGTAATTAGGCTAGTAAGAATACATATATAAATTAGTGACAAATCATGCAGTGAATAAGGGTTAAATGTAATAGGCGTCAAGTAGCTAGAAGCGAAGTCCTATCTCTTATTGTCCAATCATAGATCTCTGCAAGGCTCCATGGCTACAGCTAGCTTGTGGTTTTTGTATTTGTCACTCCGAGGAGGAGTACTTCCTGTACCTGCTCTAGTGTAGGACCCTATGTGGTTCCAAAGGTCCTCTACTATGGCTGCCATCTTTGACCAGCCTTGTGTCACCATACTAGGTCGATAGGGGTCAATACCAGCCCTGCAGGGGTCAATACCAGCCTTCCAGGGGTCAATACCCGCCCTGCATACTGTACTGCCGGCACAATAAGGCTTTCCACTGACACAGCATCTTTCCGATGGCTGTGAGCGGAACATTAGCGCACTGGTGTGGATATAAGAGTAGTAAGCAACCAGTTTACAATTGGCATTTATCAATATCTACCACAGAGTTTGGGTAGCTCTTTGGTTGCTGTAGTTGTGGCAATCTTAACTATACTAGAAGATTTGGTCAAGTTTTGTTATGCATTTACCTCGGCTTTTTTTTGGTCGTTTTAATTTAATTTTCGGGTTTGTATCATGGTTCGCAATATTCGTAACATTACATGGATTAAATAATGGTTTGGATGCCGTGTTTGTGCCATATGTGTACTTTGAAACTTTTTATATGTGTTTGAATCTGAATTTAGTGTGTTAATAATAGTGAAAACATTTAATAGGAAGTAAAATCATTATAATACTCATTTTAAAGATGTATACGTATAAAATACTGCAACGTTATAGAGAATATATACTTGTACGAGCTTACTAATGTTTACACCTTACATTTAATACGTTTCTGTTATGATTTTGATAGGCTCGGTAGATAGAGCATTGAAGCATACTTTTCCTTTAGCATGGAAGTATGTGAGTCTTTGTTTAATTTACATTTAAGTGAGCTTATTTCTATCTTGATTTATGAATCCAGGGTTTGTTCCTTTAAAAAATGTTTAGTGCTCAAAACATCTAGATAACTGTTTTGTATTCAACACCTGACTTCTCTTGTTTAAACCTTAATAGCTAAGCTTTCTTGTAGGATTTAGAGGGGAGGAAGATGACTCCATCATCCGTAATTCATTCTCTTTGACTCCATCTGATGACTCCATCATTCTCTTTGAACAAACCAGATGCGCTTTTACTGTGTTTTATTATTTTTCACAGCAGCAGTGAACCTTTCATTACATCTCGATTGATTTAACTGTCCAAAGTAAACCACAATGTGTGTTGCAGTAGGAACATGGAAAACAATTGGCATACTCGGTGTTAAACTGTCATTTCATGTCTGGTTTCACTAATGTTCCTCGCAATGCACTCAAAGCCATCTACAAGCCATCTGTACCGACTTCTACTCAGTCGAACTCACTCCCATAGACAAATTTCTAATTAATAGTGAGAATGTGATACATTTCTTTACCGTTTATGATATTTGGCAATTTAAAAAAAAAAAGTGTGGAGTAATCAATTGTCAATAAATGTGTAGTAAATTTTAAACATTATCAGTTAACTGTATGTTAGTACAGAAAAGCCCAAGTGCAATGGAACATTTATGTAAAGCTAAAGTTCTTTTTAGAATATTAGCTCAAAAGACTAATATGAAGTAAGCTTAGATCCTACCATTTTCTGGTGCTTACAATTTTGGTGGAATCCCTCATACTCTATGGACACAAATTTGTTCCCTTCAATCAGGAATTAAATGTTTATAGTGCCTACGCTTTATTGATTTTTTTATGCTTTGCCTTATTGGTGATCATTTTTCTATGAGTGGTGTTTCCTACCAATTCATTAGTTGTAGGGTGCAACTCTTGACTGGGACCCCAATTTCATATACTCCTACAACCTGATACTGATTGTCCAAAAGCTTCAAAAGCTTTCTTAAGCAGATGTTCTTTGAGCTCATAAACTTCAACAAGTTCCAATCTGTGATTCAAGTACCACTTAAACTACAAAAAATGTGAATATACTTCCTAGGAATCCTTTGAACGTAGAACATTTTCTCATCTCACCGCTCATGCTTTCCCTGCTTCATATCATGTTCTTGGAAATCAGAGGCATTTAAAAAAAACATTTCTAGGAGTTTCTTGGGTACTTCAATATCATGTTCAAGGAATCCAAAAAGATATTTGGATCGATGTTTTTTTGACACTTCTTTCTGACTTCGACATTGTGGCAAGCTTTTAGACAGAAATGCACATATAATGTGTTGACAAATCTTTGTAGATTTTAATGAGTTTTCATCCTTATAAACGTTTTTGTAGTACCAAAGAGAGATGACTGCGTAACGTAATTCTGAGATATTCATTGTTTTTAACCAAAATTGCACTGCATAATGTACGAATATATGCACGAGCAATCTCATTTGTTGTGGCGACAGGTCAGCCTGTGCAACTTTGGTTATCTACCAATTACTGTTTTTACACAGTAAGTATCCACTCCAGAAAGAATGAATAAAAGACCAACTCTAATGCTACTACTAGGACTATCAGCAATCAAGTAAAAACTAATCAACAATTATTTCACATTAGTTGAAAAAGTCAACTAGCTGCGGTGTGTATTTCTTGGGCCTGACCACTTTGAAGACAGCCAAGTTTTTGGCATCAAGCAAATTGACTTTTTTGTACAAGAGGTGGTGACTGAGCTTCAAGCATTAATTATTAGTTTTATTTGGTAGTTCAAGCTGTGGAGAAAACGCACTCGTACAACCCAGCCGGGTTTCTCTCAGAATTAAAAATTTTGGTGTTGACAAAATTGCCTTTTCATGTCAGCGAGAAAACAGCTGAGTTTCATCTGTGATGTAACTAACAACTAAATTTCAATTAGTCAATAGTCATTAGCCAATACCTTTTCTTCGTTTTTTTTAAGATGGCTAGCAAAATAATTGAACGTCAATTAATGATTGCCTTCGCAGAGATCCAGGCATTCAATTTTCCACCAATGCCGCGAATACAGCCAATGGATGAAATTGAAAAAATGCGACTCTAACAATAAAACTTATTCTCCCAAAAATTCCTTAAACTTCCTATCAACAAATCGCCTCTCTGAAGACTCAGAAAAGTGAAAACAAGAGCATATCAATGTGACCAAGGACAATGGCAAAGACATCGAGCAAAATAAGCCCGGTCTGTTTTTAGGGCATGCCCTTCCATCATGCCAAGATAATTTTCACAGTTTTAACTTGAATGCTCTCACTCACAAAAGTATCTCCACTAATTATTGTGAGCTCACATTGACGACAAACCGTTACAACGTACCCTAAACTTGTGATCTACCTGTGCCCATAATTTAAAAGGTGTTCACTGTCACGTTTCCTGATAAAAAAACATACACTATCTTCTACAACTGTCAACAGGAAAAAATCAATTCAATTGTAAGGCGATGTTCCCACTGAAGTGGGTTTGCTCATGAACAAAGCTGAGCAGACAGAGACATAAAGACCAGAACAGCACTTTCTAGCACTAGTAATGCTTACAGCAGGTTTGGAAAATCGACAAAACACATACGACGTGTTGGGGAACGAGAACATGAATCAGCTGAAGACCCAATTTAACAAAACCCACATACAATTTTTTTACTGGGGAGTATCATAAGTTATAAAAATTCCCGCCTGTTGCAAAAATCTGATCATCAATGGAGCATTACTGGCATGAATTGGTTGGCCTGGTACAAATGCATGATGGATGGAGAGCTACTGATCGGAGACTTCCGCATTTCCTATTTAAATAGCACAGCAACAGTCTGGCAAATACTTGAACTCGCTCTATTCAATGGAAGGACTCTTTGAAAAGTTGGCCCAATGTCGTCTTACGCTTCATCAAACATTTTTTGGAGCCTCCAACTTGCTAGATAATGAAATTAATAAAAATTTCTGCTCCTACTGTCACGATACCAAAAAAATAACAGTGCAAGAAACGAAAGCTCAACATGCTGGTAAGCAAGACAAAAAAAGTTATCCAGGACATCTGAGTATAAGATTGGTTCATGTAATCATTATTGCTCCAGCATAAAACCTGAAGTAATTTTTAACCTAGTAAATGAGATGGTGATAATAGTTATTGTGTGCTTAACAGCAATCTTAACATTGATACCCGAGAGAAACTTTCCATGTTGTAATAGATGACCTCATCATTAACATTTAATATCACAGTTGAGCTAGACTTTGGTCCTTAAAATGACTCAAGCTATTATATTGGCTTTATTTGTAGGAATTAACCAAAATAGTATTACTTTCTATTTTATATTCACTCCATTTCTTACTGATAAGATCACAATATAATATTTTACCCTCTCAAATTACTTAGCAGAGAAATTCCTTGTAAGTGTTCTCTATATCTTCTTTCTTGCGTAGGTCTTGTGTCTTGTCTTGTCTAGCAGTGAGAATAAGCCTGTAAGATAAACCTTCTTATCCGCTGATCTATCATCTCACCATTGCCTATAGCTAGCAGGTGTCTCACAATTTCATTCATGCTCCATTTTCTACTTAGCAGTAAACAAAAATATACACACTCATTGCTGCGAAACAGCCGCTCAGTGTGTTGTTAGGAACCGAACCTAGTTAAATTTGAATTCACGCCAGTGCGGATCAAGCACAGCTTTAATCTTTCTTGCTCAGTCAAAGAAATTAAGTTGTTTCTTTGGAATACCAAACTATATGGAGAGTTTTGTATACAGGGAATTACCTCGACCTTGCAATAATGAATTTCAAACACGTCGATTGCAATCTTTGCTCCTTCTTGTGGTGACTGATCAGTGGCAAGCAAAGCTAGTTTGATGGAAGCCTGTTCAAACGCCAGTTGAGCAGTCAATGCAGGAACTGTAATTTTCTTCCCTGGGAACTGCCGGAAAACTCTACAGCTTTTTTTTTCATTCATGATGATTGTTTTTCCGCTTTTTTGTACATTCTGCCGTGCTTATCAGCATCCATGCTCATTAAATCATTGTACATTAACCGTTCAATTTCCCCTGGAAATTTTGTGCTGGTGCTTGCCTCAAAAGGCTGTGAAAAGTACTGCTGCAATTTGTAATTGGTGGCAATAGATAATTTCAGGTCTTTGAACAGCAAATATAGGGTGTCACTAGTAATGTAGGAGCAGATCTCTCGCGTGGAGTCTAATGAGAAAATTATCCTGGTTCCAAGTATCTTTTTTTGGCACCAGCTACCATGAGAATCTGTGAGGTACCTTTTTGTGTGCACCGAGTGTTCTAATTTACTTTGTTAATGTTTTTGTTTGAGCTGAGTATTTCCTGTGCAAGGGTTGTTTATACTGTGATTTGTATGGAGACTTAGATCACTGTCTTTTAGTATTTTATAAACACGGTATGAGAACCTGAACGGGCAATTTTTTGTGCACCAAGTTTTATTGTTAGTAATTTAGTTTGTATTTGTATGATTAACTAAGTATTTATTGCGCAGGGCTTTTTCATTAGGGTTTGTATGATTATTTAGATTCGGGGTTTGAGTATTGTATAAAACTGAAGCGTTTTTGTATTGTATTGCTATCGACAAATAAGATGCTGACACAAAAATATGTGAAGATGAGAATGAGGAATGAAAATGATACTTTCGATGGTACTTTGAGTGAAATTGTAGCTGTTTTACCGAGTCTGAAATGACAAGTGCTAATAGTGATGATATTGGTATTTGTCATAGGATTTTCTACTTTTGGAGGTGTTACTGAGTTTAGTGTATATGAAAGCATGGAAAAATGAGTAAAAAAAATGAGAACCTCTCTGGATCGAATCATAGATGAAACTATTGGCGGACGACGAACATCTAATTCATCATGGAGGTAATGATAAAAGTTTTCGTGCGAGGATGCGATCTCCTTTTACGGCAATGATTGCTGGTCACACTGGTTCAGGGAAGAAGCAAGCAATTTTACGAATAATTGAAATTAGTTAGTCTACAGCTCATCCTACTCCGGTATAAATACATTAGAGTTGCGGAGTCAATAAAAAACTTTGAAGGTATATCCACAGTGATATTTTATGAGGGAATAATAGATATAATGAAAAATTTTCCCAAGGGGTGGACAAACAGAAGGTTGATAATTGATGATTTGATGGATGAAGTTTCTGTTGAAGCAAATGCCAGTGCTTTGTATACGAATGATAGTCATCATATGAGCATGAGTGTCTTTTTCTTATTCAGAATCTGTTTTTAGAAGGAAATTGTACAATTTCCTTGAACAGTCACCATTTTTTCTTTTTAAAAATCCTAGATACGCTTCTTTGATTACCTATTTGGCTTGTCAATGCTCTAGCGGAAGGACCAAAGATGTACAAAAAGTCTTCAAACAAGCGAAAAAGAAATTGCACTCTTTTTTACAAATAGACTTGACTCAGAAAACGGATGATCGTCACACACTATTGGGAAACTTTACTTCGTATTAACCTATGATATTATATGGGATCAAGCAAAAGTATATAAAGACAATTACTACTTGATTCATTTTACACGTATGTTGTATTTCCTTTGCGTAGCATATTGTTAATATGATGACTAAAGCTCTGCAACAAAACGATAAAAATAAAAGCGGCGCTGTTGTTATCACTCAACACCACATCCGGTTTAATTCAAAATTCTGTATTAGCTTGAGTAAAGAAATATCTTTTTAGGAACCTAATGGAATGCTCTAAAACTTATTTAAATAGATTGATACTGTTGTCGACTGCTCGGCATATTCAATTGAAACAAAGCACGAGAGATATTGCTAGTCTTGTTAGGAAATCATCGATAGACGATAAAAAATTGTGTTGCAAAAACGAGATTTGAAAAGTTTCCCTACTAGGACCTATCATCAGCAGAGTAGTTCCCGGAATACTGAAAACTCTATTAGAAGGAGGATGAAGATGAGTATCTCCACAGGAATGATGAAGAATAGGATGGCTATTTTTGCTCTGGATCACTTGAGTAAGACAGGAAAAATTGCTATAGTCGAAAAGGTCAACTCAGATCTGTTTCAATCATTGATAGAAACTATTTCAAAAATTATATTAGGCAATGTTCCTTTAGAATTGGAACAGTTTATTGGGTTCCAATGCTACAAGATTAAACTACGCAAACTAATCGGCAAAGAAACAGTTGATGATAGGCGCAGAATTTTGACTGAGACGGGTTGAAGAAATCTTTTTGAAGCTATAATAAAACCTATTGTACGGGATTTATTGACAATAAAACCAGTAAAGCTATGAGCCTCCAACTTGTAGCATGTTCTAGATGTTACATTCTAGTGTCTGAAAATAAGTATGTTGGATTATTGAGTAAAGTCGGCAATAAAACAGTGACAACGGAAAATAAAAACCCTATGGAGGATATAATGCTGAGAAATATGAAGAAGAAGCGGAATGCTTTGCTGGAAACAACAGATGAACCCAAGTTGTGCGAGTAGGAAAAGTTAGAAGGAATTGCTCAAAACATGCAGAGATATTTGAAGGATGTCACAAAAGTTGGAAATAGTTACCAACGAATGGATAACTGGTCTCCCGCTTAGAAACCACAGTCACAACCTCAATATTTCTTGGCTAATAGTATGATTATTGATGACAATCCTGAGAATTTTTTACCAATCAAACCTTTACATCTGTGTTAGATGCTACTGAAAAACCTCCAATAAGAAAATTATTGTTTCATACCTACAAGTTGCCTATGTTTGACATTGAAAATGTTGATGATAGAGAAAGTGAGGAGGGGGTGAGAAGGATCATTTATAGGAGTTGCAGAAAATAAGTATGCAGTATAACAAAGAAGAGTGGCAATCAAACAATTGACGTCAGAATGTTGGAGCGATTAAACAAAGTTTCCAAGTATGTTTGGGATAAGGACGTACTCAAAATCGGAGACAAGTTGTTGAATCGTAAGACTTCCAAAACTTTGTTGCGAGTTGTTCTAGCCAACTACACCAAATTTGAAAAGCTTTTATTAGAACAAGGAATCACAGCTGTCAGGAGATCACCATAACAATCAAGCAGGGACAATTTTTGGTCGTGCTGGGAACTGAGAAATAGACGTTGACCCGTTAAAAGAGTTCTGTTCTAATCCAGCATTGCACATGTCTCTGTGAAGATCAAGAGCTTTGCTGCAAGCTCGTAGAAAATGACAAGTAAAAAAAAAATTGGGAAGCGCTGAGCAGAGAGGATGTTTACATGCTACAAAGCAAATTGATTACCGGATTCAAGCGTCATTCTACAATTGTAGCTGAAATGGGAGAGCAGCTTCAAGTATATTTGATGCATGTGCGTTCTTCAAAAGACGAAAATGACAACACGGTGTTTCTACTGGCAGCTGTTGATTCTCTAAAATGTTAGGCTGTTCAGCTCGTCTCCAGAGCTAATCATATTATGGCCAGAGGGTTGAGAAGGATACTGGATGGGTACCACATACAACAACTCTTTTCACACCGCTTTAGGTATGAGACTGACAAATGTAAATTTTGAAAATTAGGGACTCATGTGGAACCCAATGTATGAAGGAGGTGAACACAATTTGGCTGCATAACCAATGTTCAAAGTTGGAGATTTTGTGAGAATTAGCAAGGCAAGAGGGGCGTTTAAGAGAGGATTTACCCCAAATTGGACCCTCGAGATTTTTATAATCAGCAGTGTGTTAACCGATGAAAAACCTATCGTATAACAGGTGAAGATCTCACTGAAGAGATGATCAAGGGGACCTTTGCCAAAAAAGTAGCAAATGGTCAAAGAACCTACAATTTTCAGAATCAAAAAGTTGTTGGAACAAAACACAAGTAGAGGTAAAAGACAGATACTGGTTATGTGGTTGGGTTACGGAAAAAAGTTTAGCGAGTGGGTGGATGATTAGCTTATAAGAAATGAGCACTCGCTGTCTCTATCATACAACGTCAAAAATTTGATGCTGATAACCTTACCCACAAATTCTAATGCTGGAAAGTTTTCTGATAACACAAACTCCGACTGTATAGTGAGACTGCATAAAAATTTGATTATAGTCGGTGCTGAATGGGAGATAGCTCTGCTAGATATTTTTTTGTGTAATGACTAGAAAATTGTGACCGAGGGTAAAATCTATCCGGAAGTGACGATTGTTTCCTGCAGAAACGAAAAGTCATTTTTCATAAGCAGTAGCGGGAGATACGATAGTGTGGAAGAGTTAGAGGAAATCACACAAAAGAGAATTGGTCAAAAACTTTGCCATCTTCTATGACAAGGTAAACAACACAAGTTTACTGACCAACAGCAATCCACAATTTTGCATTATCTGCAAAGAAGAGAGGATTGGAGGAACTCAATGATTTTAGAGATGTGCTCCACTGCGGGGAAGAAGAGAGGCTCAAGCAAATGTGGTCGTTTCATATTTTAGTAAACGTACGATATATAAAGTCGCTGGAGGGTAACATTTGCCTTCATTAACTGATATTGCATCGAGCAGTCATCACTCGCAAGTACATGGTTAGTGTAAATGGAACGAAGGGTAACAAGTTGGAAGTTCTCCCTACAACACAAACCCTGAGCTGGATGTGTTTGCGACGGAGCCCACATAAAATCACAAAAGAAACCACCAAGATTTTCAATTGATATAATTTTTTATTTGCCTAAAGCTCCATTTGCATTTCAAAGAAATTTCACACAAAGAAGCTATTTTCTCGAGAAAAAAAAACAACACTCTTGACGCAAAATTCTCTTTATAATATATAAAAAGATTTTCACGCAATAAAAAGATTTGTTTTCACCCAAAGTCGTTATATATTATACAAGAATTTTGCATGCGAAAAAAAAAATTCGTTGAGCAAAATAAATACATTCTTTTCGCAAAAAGACAACATTATTCACGCAAAAACAACACAATATTCTTTGCGTGGCATGCCCTTTATATTATAAGTGACGAGTTTGGCAGGAGAAATTATTTTCATTTGCCCGAAAGTCCTTGAATATTATAAAAGGATTTTCGCAAAAAAAACAACATTATTTTTTAATGTAAATGAAAGTTTTCGCAGGAAGAAAAAATATTTCTATTTGCTGAAAAATCCATCGGTTTTATGAAGGGAATTTTTTGCGGGAAAACAATTTTTATGTATTACAAATGGATCTTCGCGCAAGCACTTTTGTTTGTTGTAGGGTCAATCTGTGCAACTTTGAATATTTAAGAAGTGCTGTTTTAAGACAAATCATTTACTCCAGAAACAACATCTGAAGGAACAACATCTACTACAGTGTCTATAACACAACTACTAAGAGGACTCTTTTGGCAACAAGGAAAAAAATGTATTAAAACCTTAGTCGCCACTAGTTAAAAAAGTAAAAAATGAAAATACCTCTTTCCAATACTATTATTCTGTTTCAATGTTCTTTATCCTTTACCTGTATTTTTTATTTTGGAACAATATGACAGCAAAGACAAAGACATTACATGTGAAAGATTTCCTTCCAGAAACATATCGTAAATGTATATGAGACAATCTGCCGGTTCGAGAGGAGTCAAAATACCTAGTCACATTTTACATGTAGACAATGCTATTTTGCGTTACACTGCGTCTGCTGAACATGGGAGAATTACACTGAGAAAGTTCTATGAAACTGTATGGTAGGAGTATGTGTCTTCAACACAATGCTGTAGAATTGTTTATGGAGATGAAGAAAAGCAACTTTGAATTTATTTTACGCATGCCAGTTCTGCAGATATTAAGAGGTATTTAAAATAAATTAAAAAGAGTGCTTTGGATAAACATTTTTTAGAAACTAACTCAATGGAGGTGGACTAGGAATTTTTCGTTTAAAGTCCATCCTCGGGTAAGCAGACACCTACAAATAAATTGTGAGGTAAACACTTCTGTACATTCTTTTGAGCTTATACTATATCTTTTCAATGCCTATCTATGATGGTTATTCTTATATAATAAAATTATACCATAATACAAAACTTCATTTTTGTACAACTGTCAAACCCTTCAATTTAAATCATCATTACACAAACCGTAATAAAAATAACTCTTGCACAATAAATACTTGGTTTAAACAAAAACTTTAGAAATTAAATTATAACACTTGGTGCACACAAAAAGGCCCTCGCAGTTTCCTATGGTAACTAGTGCCAATAAAAATATACTTGGAACCGGAAGAGCTTTCTCCTTACACTCCATGCCAGAGATCTGCTTCTACATTACTACTGGAGTCCCCCATCGCACAGGCGCATTATCGTTTTTTCCAGTAATCTCAATCCCGTCATTTTGGACAACCATACCCTCGATTTTCAGAATCGAGTTATAAAGAGCAGTTCAATATTAGTAGCAGCTGGTCATGCTCAAATCGACCCAGCTATAAGAATCCAACCTGTTGTATTCAATGATGATGGATTCAGATTTTTCTACCAAAACATTTGTAGGCTCCGAGGCAAATCTGCTCATCAGAGGGAATATATTGTAGGGAGAACCCTCCAACTTATTATCCATCGAACCATTTAGGCCCGTCACCTTTTTTTGACTGTCGTTTGTCCGAAGTAATGAAGTTGAATGTCAACCAACTTCGTCTTTACCGACAATCAACCCGCTAAGAAATCAAATGGCTGTACCTGTGTGATCATATTCTCCTAGTCGCCGTTTTTCTCCTCCCCTTGACTAGGTTGGGTCACACTGCGCCCAACTCCTTCATCTCTCTTTTTTACCGAGGATGCCAAACTGTGTTTGTCAATGAACTGACGCACCACGTTGCTGCCGGCAGACAGTGCTCTCCTAATGGGGTTTATAACTCTCTTTTCAGCAGGATGGTCAAAAAAATATTATTCGCTTCATTGCCACACAAACCAGGCATAATTCGATGCTTGCTGTACACTCCATTTTTGTTCCAAGCATGCATTTTGGAGAACATGTCAAAAAGATTTTTTGACCCTTTGAGAGTGTGCCTACCGTACTCATCAGCTCTTTTTCTCTCTAAAGTCAACCATCAGTACTACCTTTCCACTATCAATTGGTATCTACTAATTATTGTCGCTGGTTATAAGCACTCTTTGTCTAAAACAGTAATTTTTTCCGTACACCACCACAACACTGAGCATAAAAAAGCTTATACTGGCCAACTATTCTGTTGCAGACAAGGTTGGAATGACTGCGTAGACAGGTTAGGTCGGGTGATGTGACATTGACATACCTACTTCGGGGAAATGTTATTTTTTCACTCAGTTTGAGTTCGGAGGTTTAGAGTAGGTCTTTGAAAAACTCAACGTTGCGTTAGCGTTGCTGTTTGTCAGTAAGCTCATTTTGGTTCCTTGTGATAGATGAGAGTAAAATTGTTATCCAAGCTCATCTCATGGATTTTATTTAGTATAATCTCCTCCGACTTATCTACACTATTGTTTCTCCTTTTGCCTATTAGGATAAAGGAGCTCATGCTTTTGACGAAGACAGCCAGTGTTTCCGGATATACTTTTTTCTCAATAAAAACTTGTCCGACTGTGGCGATACAATATACCCAGCAGAGCCACCTCCCATTTAGCATTGATAATAGCCACATAATCATGCAGCCTCACCTTAAACTAGAGTTGGTATTGTCTAGAAATTTGGTGTCGTTAAAGTTAGAGCATAAAGTCGCCAACATGGACATTTTGTCACCGTATGACTGTGAAAGCTACCAATTGCTCTTTGTCAACTATTCATCCATCCAATTATTGGATATTTCTGAATCACCCAGCCACTTGACCAGTATCTGTCTCCTGCTGCCTAGCATTCTTCCTCTCAATAGTGTTACAATTTTCTAAATCGTCGGCTTCTTTACATTTTTCAATTCTTTTCCATAAAACATTTGCTAGACGTTTCCTTCTGAGCGGTCTTTCACCTTGCATACAATAGGTTTATCGAATGTCAGCATGTCAGTGATTATAAAAACGTCAATGGTCTACTTTGAAGAGTAACCTCTCACAAAACCCCCTCACCTTTTAGTTCTCACATAATCTCTAACTTTATTTTTTTTCTTGTGCTCACCTCCTCCATACATTCAATTCCACACACTTTCTTGGTTTTGAAAATTAACGTCTGGTTTCATCCTATAGCCATGTGAGTAGTGTCATTGTACGAGCTGACCATCATAAGCAAAATGTTGATGTATCTGTCGGTGTCTCCGTGCATTAGATATTCCTAATTTTTTTGTCTTAAAGTCATGTTAAAACGTTCAACCATTGTTTTTGGTCGTGAAATGCTTGATCTTCTTTACCAACAAAGTCTTGATTAGTTGACTATCGAATACTTTACCTTTATCCTATTGTACATGTAAAACTTTGTAGTTTTCGTTATTCAGTATTTTTTTTAAACCTCCAGCTATGACGTGTCTGGCTTTGTAGTTGAGCAACACAGGCCGTCTCTGTTTGGATAAAAAATTGACAACCGTGAACAAAAAAGCAGTTCCATCAATGTTTTCTTTTCGAGAGCAGACAGCCATCAAATCAGCTAAAAGCCACTCTTCTGTTCAAGGGACAATTGTAAGACAGTGTTGGAGTTTCGCTGTCACTTTTTTGTGCAGCGTGTAAGAGTCCTCTCTACTCAGCCATTTGCAAATTAGGTTTTTCCCTCTTTTTATTTATGGGCTTGCAGAAGATTTCTAGTTCCCTGCAAAGATGGGTGTAGTGCTGGATTGTAAAACAACAATGTCAGTGTATCACTGCCCATTTTCCCATTCCATCAAGCGCCGTAAATTGTTCCTTACATGTTTGTTGTGGTGATCTTTTAACAGTTGTGATTCCTTGATCGGACAACAGACTTTGAATTTACTGTTATTTGTGCTCACCACATTTTATCGAGCTCATATCAGTACGAGTTTCTCACAACAGAGTTTTAGAAAAATATATAAAAAAAATTTGAGCTCATCAAAATTTTGATCGTATTTCTCTATGTTGCTCAACTGATGCAAATTCTGACACCTAATCGCTCGATCACTCTTGCTACTTTTTCATCCCGAATATTTTCTTTTCAAACTCCTCGGACCTTCTCATCTTTTTCTCCGGTTACCCGTCAACTCAACTATCACTAAACTACATCCTCGGTACCATCCGCATCCCAGCTTGTGCTTTTAAACCATCTCTTTTTAGCCGTGTATTCCCTTGAGCATTTAATGCGAGACTACAAAGGGTAGGCAGCATCAAACGAAAGAAGCACAGCCTTGTCATCGACAATCGTCCTAGTT
>CALYOO010000231.1:0-20111 GCA_945261195.1 Cryptosula pallasiana
AGAGGATGTCTGGTAACACGTCTGACATCATACCAAAGAACGCTTTTATTTTTTGGTTTTCCCTTTCTACCCAAATATACAACGTTAAACGGAGGGGGGTAATTATCACAGTTGAAGTTTTTAGCTATTTCAACTGGACAGAGGAGTATTTTGGGTTCGAGTTCATTTATATCTGAAGAATCATGGTAGTGTACTTGAGAATATCTACACTTCTCCTTACTTGATGGATGTATCACACCAGTCACTCGCATAATGCTTGGGATAGGAAGATCTTCAAATGTTTTGCAAATCGGGACTTTTGGTGAGTCAATCACTTGAGAACCTTTAGACTTTTCTAATTCCCTAGCTCTCCTTTCATTGAGACATTCAACTGTTAAATGAGTTATAGCTGCACTCTCCATTGTTTGCTTAGCAACGGAAGTAGTTTGTTTTCTCACTGTTTGTTTTCGTTTCCTTACTATTCGTTTTTTTGGAGCAATTTTCCTTCTCTTAGGAGTTGTTTTGCCGTTTTTCATTTTATTTTCTGTTGGATATGGATCTGTGCTAAGGAGCTCTTCAGAAAGAGCATCCATAACATTCTAAAAATAAAAGGGTAATATTTGCATGAGTGGCTAAGAGTGTATTTATTACTTTGAGTGTCTTATACATATATATATGTATTTATGCCAAAAGCAGTTAAAATCATAGAGTTATGGTAGATTGAGAATGTGCTTATTAAACTATTGGGATGTGGAGACAAACAACAAAGGATGCGTTCAAATATATATATATATGTATTTACTTAATATCATACTGCTTTTAACATCTCAATTGGTAAGAAATAAAATATAATAGTTTGAGCAAAATATTGTAAAATAATAAAAAACAACTAAAAATTTTTCATAAATATGTATGAAACGCTTCTAACATTAGTTCTAAAATATCTACAGAAGAGGATAGAGCTTTATCTATTTGGACGTAATTATAAATATGCTTTCTGAATTTATAAAAAGTTTTTTTGTTCCATGTCATGTTATATAATTTTTTGAAAACTATTTGATTCCAAGCACTTCTTTCAATTTCTTTTAAAAAATTATTAATATTAACGACTTCCACCATTGACAAAACGATTTCGAAACCGTTTTTTATAATGTCATCAAAACGTTCTGTAGATATATCACGTTTCTTACAAAACATCCCCATACTCATCATGTGTTGAGTTATACAGAATATTATAACTTGAAATGTCAAACGTTCTACAGCTTTTTCTTCAACAACATCATTATTTATCACATAGTTATGATACATTTCTGGAAGGAAGTCCTTTAAGTAGATTGGATTTGTTGTTGCATTGTTCTAAAATACAAGCGATAATTAGATAACTAAAATAATTAAAGGTGTTCAATAGGTGTTAAATAGTATTTTTTATTAATTCTTACCTTTTCATCAGGCTGAGACTCCGACTTTAGATACAATGGTTGACTTTCTACGACTTGAGTATTCATTCTGAAAAAACAGAAAAAATTGGTTCAATTCTTTATAACCAATTCAAAGATAGATATGTCATAAAGCCTTCAGATAGTTGTGTTAGCTAGCGGAAATAATTGAATTTAAGTTTTACCTTTATGAAGAGAGAACTCTTAGTAGTTGCAATGGAAGATGTAGTAGATAGATGTTGCTCCTTTGCTCACTGTTGTTGAACTGGATGCTTTCTGTCTGAAACCGTTGTCTCTTATACAGGTGATTGTGTGAAAATAAATTTTTTATTCCCGCGAAAGCATTGGTTTGTATTCGCGTGAAAATAAATTGTTTATTCCCGCGAAAGCAACGGGTTCCATTCGCGTGAAAATAAATTATTTATTCCCGCGAAAGCATTGGTTTTTATTCGCCTGAAAAAAAAATGTTTATTCCCGCGAAAGCAACAGTTTCCATTCGCGTGAAAATTAAATGTTTATTCCCGCGAAAGCATTGGTTTTTATTCGCGTGAAAATAAAGTATTCATTCCCGCGAAAGCAACAGTTTCCATTCGCGTGAAAATTAAATGTTTATTCCCGCGAAAGCATTGGTTTGTATTCGCGTGAAAACAAAGTGTTCATTCCCGCGAAAGCAACAGTTTCCATTCGCGTGAAAATTAAATGTTTATTCCCGCGAAAGCATTGGTTTGTATTCGCGTGAAAATAAAGTATTCATTCCCGCGAAAGCAACAGTTTCCATTCGCGTGACAATAAAATGTTTATTCCCGCGAAAGCATTGGTTTGTATTCGCGTGAAAATAAAGTATTCATTCCCGCGAAAGCAACAGTTTCCATTCGCGTGAAAATTAAATGTTTATTCCCGCGAAAGCATTGGTTTGTATTCGTGTGAAAATAAAGTATTCATTCCCGCGAAAGCAACAGTTTCCATTCGCGTGAAAATTAAATGTTTATTCCCGCGAAAGCATTGGTTTGTATTCGCGTGAAAATAAAGTATTCATTCCCGCGAAAGCAACAGTTTCCATTTGCGTGAAAATTAAATGTTTATTCCCGCGAAAGCATTGGTTTGTATTCGCGTGAAAATAAAGTATTCATTCCCGCGAAAGCAACAATTTCCATTCGCGTGAAAATTAAATGTTTATTCCCGCGAAAGCTTTGGTTTGTATTCGCGTGAAAATAAAGTATTCATTCCCGCGAAAGCAACAGTTTCCATTCGTGTGAAAATTAAATGTTTATTCCCGCGAAAGCATTGGTTTGTATTCGTGTGAAAATAAAGTATTCATTCCCGCGAAAGCAACAGTTTCCATTCGCGTGAAAATAAATTATTCATTCCCGCGAAAGCATTGGTTTCCATTCGCGTGAAAATAAATTTTTTATTCCCGCGAAAGCATCAGTTTCCATTCGTGTGAAAATAAAATGTTTATTTCCGCGAAAGCAATGGTTTGTATTCGCGTGAAAATAAATTATTTATTCCCGCGAAAGCAACGGTTTGTATACACATGAAAATAAAATGTTTATTCCCGCGAAAGCAGTGGGTTCTATTCGCGTGAAAATAAATTATTTATTCCCGCGAAAGCATTGGTGTTCTTCCGTAAAAACAATGTTTCATTAATTTAACCTTATGATAAATGGCATGATTTCAGCTATATAAGAAGCACTGTTTTTACACAGAAAGCAGTCACTTCGACATTAGCAACTGAAGGAGCAAGATCTACTACAACATCATCTACTACAACTACTAGAAGGACTTTTCTGTTTGGAGGTAAGTCAACTTGATTGAGTATAAATTTAATTTTTATCGATTTAGATACTAACAGCGGTATGATATTGAGTAAATATATATATATATATATATATATATATATATATATATATATATATATATTTATATATATATATATATATATATATATATGTATATATATCGTCAAATTGGTTTGAAAAAGAAATCATAACGTGGATTTTTACTTTATCTTTTAGAATGTCGACACAAGTCAATACAAAACAACTGAAGAATAAAGAACCAAAACCTTCACAAGATAAGAAGGTGATTGATGACAATGTACTTCTTCAACGCACTATGATTCCCTTTCAAAGCGCCAGTCTGAATACTCTGGCAACTCCCATCATCAAAAGCGCCTCTCTGTTAAGTACTCTATCTCCAGCTTCCAGAAGAAACATTGAAAACATAGTCAAAGTTGAAGATTTACCAATACCTACAGTTATGCAGGTGTTAACCGTTGAGCTCCATGATGAAACGAACTGCACCATCATATACAACTATAAAAAGGATGGAAAGGTAGTTAGAGTGAAGAGCACTATTCCATTAGCAGCAGGATTACTTGTCAATGAAGCTTCGCAAATAAGACCGCTGGTTTTGATCTACATGGGTGTTGAAAAGACTGGAAAAGCAATTTTTCGTGCTGCTACAGAAACAGGAACTACTTTGAGGTGTAAGAATGTGTTTGATGTATTACCAGAAAAAAGTATGCGACAAATCAATGCTTATTTCGAGGTAGCTAATCTTCAGGATTTTCCAACAGATAGTGTCATATGTTTCCAAAACCCTGAAGTTATAACAAAGTCTGACAGGCGATGGAATGGAAATGAAGAGACTCTTCTAGTTCAATACAGAAGTGTTGTAGATGAAGAATTACTGATCGGAGATATGCGCATTCCTCATCAAATAGCTTCTGCTGTGACATCGGAGAGATTTGGAGTGATTTTGTTCAAGGGTCTGAGTCGAAACGCAGACACTTCAATTTTCTACAACATCAGTGTACTCGCAGCTCATCAAGCCTTCGTCCAAGCCTCGGAACTGGCTGATAATCCAAAATCTGAGGATTTTCTCAACCACTTCGATGATGCTGAAAAAGAAGGCTGTGGAGAACAAACTCTCGAGAAGCTAATCTATAACTCAAGGGATTCATATCACTATAGGTAAGTTTTATTAATTTTTACCATAATTTTAAAAAATTGATTTGTGAAAATTTTGTGTATTCTTACAATGAAAAACCCCTTAAAATGATAAATTTGTGAACATTTTTGTAAAACATTTTTAAGTTATATATATATTTCGAATTAAAAAAGGATTTTGTTGTGTCATCAGTGTATTATTTTACATAAAAGTTGGAAAAATAACAAAAGGTGATAATTATTTTACAAAAATGTTCAATTTTTCACATAAATGATCAACTCATAACCTTTTTTTGTAAAACATTTTTAAATTATATATATTTCGGATTAAAA
The DNA here is from genome assembly GCA_945261195.1 of Cryptosula pallasiana. Taxonomy (NCBI): domain Eukaryota; kingdom Metazoa; phylum Bryozoa; class Gymnolaemata; order Cheilostomatida; family Cryptosulidae; genus Cryptosula; species Cryptosula pallasiana. The sequence continues at coordinate 4,700 of CALYOO010000231.1, forward strand.
AAAGGACTTTTTTGTGTAATCAGTGTATTTTTTTACATAAAAGTTTAAAAAATAACAGAAGGTTATAATTATTTTGCAAAAATGTTTAGTTTTTCACATAAATGATCAATTCATAAACATTTTTTGTAAAACATTTTTAAATTATATCTATTTCGGATTAAAAAAAGGACTTTTTTGTGCAATCAGTGTATTTTTTTTACATAAAAGTTTAAAAAATAACAAAAGGTTATAATTATTTTACAAAAATGTTTAGTTTTTCACATAAATGATCAATTCATAAACATTTTTTGTAAAACATTTTTAAATTATATATATTTCGGATTAAAAAAAGGACTTTTTTGTGTAATCAGTGTATTTTTTTACATAAAAGTTTAAAAAATAACAAAAGGTTATAATTATTTTACAAAAATGTTTAGTTTTTCACATAAATGATCAATTGATAAACATTTTTTGTAAAACATTTTTAAATTATATATATTTTGGATTAAAAAAAGGGTTTTTTTTGTGTAATCAGTGTATTTTTTTAGCTAGAAGTTGAAAAAAATCACAAAAGGTTATAATTATTTTACAAAAATGCTTAATTTTTCACGTAAATAACACGTTTTATCACATAAATGGCTTATTCATGAGTGTTTGTTGTAAAACATTTTTAAAATTATATATATATATATATTTATATTTATACATTCCGAATCCAAATGAAAAAAAAGGACTTTTTCGTGTGTAATCAGTGTATTTCTTTTACATAGAAGTTGAAAAAATAACAAAATTTTATATTTATTTTACATTAATTTTAATCATACTATACTAATACATCATTTTTTATTTTAGTCCATTCTATCGTAAAAAGAAAACAGAGTAAAGAACTTTCCCTAAGAAATAATGAGCTGAATGATGTAACTCAGTGAGTTATTTTCCTGTTATATATAATGTAAACTATCTAATGTAGCTAAGAGTAAAAGTTAAATTCGGTAAAATTTATTTATATAATGAATAACTTTTGTATTTTAGTCAATTATTGGATCACAGAGAATACGGAATACAAGAGTTCCTCCCCGGGTCTAATAATATACCAGAAGAATATCAAGGAAGATATTGTTCAAGAAAAGCGCTTTGTAACCATTGATATCGTAAGCTATAGTAGTTTGTATTACAGAAAATTTACTATAAAACAGTTTTATGAATGTAAAAACTAGATATGGTATTTTCTATTACAATTATTTACTTGTAAATTTTATTCATCTAGAGAGGTAATTTGGTGATTTTTTGACAGTTTTTAAAAAAGTTAAAAAGTACAAAAAAATCAAAAAATTTCGAAAACTATATATTTCAATGATTATTTTTTAAAAAGTTCAAAAAAATGTAATAAAGCTCTGTTTTGAAACATAAAAAATTTAAAAGGATTGTGTAGGATAAAATTCTCACTCAAAAAATTATTGAAAATTGAATGAAATAAAAGAATATTTTCCCAAATACCAAAGTTTTGTAAATATAAAGTGAAAAACTCTATATATATATTGTTTTTAAAATAATATCGAAAGCTATATATTTCAATGATTATTTTTTAAAAAAATAAAAAAATTTAAAAGGAAGGTGTAGGATAAAATCCTCACTCAAAAAATTATTGAAAATTGAATGGAATAAAAGAATATAAAGTGAAAATCTCTATATATATTTATTTTTTTTAAAAAAATATCGAAAACTATATATTATAATGATTATTTTTTTAAAAAGTTGAAAAAACAAAGAAAACTTTGTAATAAAACCCTGTTTTAAAAACATAAAAAATTAAAAAGGAATGTAATAAAAGAATATTTTACCAAAATACCACATTTTTCTTGTAAATATCTAGTAAACATTTCTAAAATATTGTTGGTGAAATTTACTGGAAAATGGTTTCAAGTGTGTCAAAGACTAAATATGATGTTTTCATTGAAATGTTTATTTTCAAAAGATCCAAATAATAACATTGAATCAATTAGTTAAATTTAACAGTCAAATTCTTTTTTATCAAGTAGGCTTAATGTTTCTATTGTGATTAATTCTCAAATATTGTAAACTTGAACTATCTAGAGGAGTAATTTGTCAATTTTGATGTGTTTTTTTCTTTTAAAAAAATTATCATGTAATACCACATACTTCAGTTCTAATTCGTTTTGAACAATTTCATGGGAGACAAAGAATAAAAAAAGTTACATTGATTTAGTTTTTAGAATTAAAGTTGCTATCGAAAATGGTTTGTTCTTGTTTAAAAAATTATTACGTAATACCACATACTTCAGTTCTAATTCGTTTTTAGAATTGAAGTCGCCATCGAAAATGGTTTGTTCTTGAATGGGTAAATCCATAGCCTCCTCCTCATCATGACAGAAGCTTTCTGATGATTGCATTTTGAAAAACAAATTACATTGTTTTAGTTTTCCGAATTGAAATTGCCATCGAAAATGGTTTGTTCTTAAACGGGAAAATCCATAGCCTTCTCATCATCATGTCTAAGTTTTCTACCCCAATATCTCCAACCTCTCAGAGATAGAAATTGTTCTGTTTAAAAAAATAATGGAAATTGTATATATAAATGATTGTTTTTGAAAAAAAATGGTAAATTTTTGAAAAAAATTCAAAAGGAAAATGCAGGATAAAACCCTCACTCAAGAAACTAATTTTGTATGATAGGTTGCTTACCTAATAATAAGAAAATAATGAATAATTTATATTTAAGCAATTATTGAAAAAATTAATGAAAATTGAATAGAATAAAGGAAATATTTTACCAAATAGCCTGTTTTTTTGTAAAGATATACAAACAGATAAAATTTAACCATTTAAAGGATGATTTTTTTTTTGCAAAAAAAAATAATGAAGATTTAATGAAATGAAAGAATATTTTACCAAATACCTTGTTTTTTTTGTAAATTTGTACAATTAGATGAAATTTAACCATTTATAGGATGATTTGTTTTTGTAAAAAAATTAATGAAAATTGAATAAAATAAAAAAATATTTCACCAAAATACCTCTTTTTGTAGATGTAAACAACTAGATGAATATCTAACTTTATCCATTTTTTTCCATTTGGGATCATGTTTTGAAGGTTTTCAAGATAGTTTTAGTAAAAGCTTATGCATTGATTGTCATTACAAGTTGTAGTGTTTGGTATTATTTAATATTTACTGACTCTAGCTATATTATATGAAATTTTCCCTACTTATTACACAATAAATGTATATATTCACATATTGTTTCATTTTTAATCACTGTATTTATTCAATGTAGATATATCTCCTCTCTCTCCTCTCTCAAGATATCATATGAGTCGAATTACAAAAAATTATCAAAACTTAAATGCCATACATTCAAAATCTAGATGCTCTATGAGTTAAAGTTATGTATATAATTATGTAAAAAATTATCAAAACTTGAATGCCATGCATTCAAAATCTATAAGTTCAAATTAAGTAAAAAAATAATCAAAACTCAAATGCCACTTAATTGCCACTCAAATGCCACTCAAATACCCCTCAGATAAAATACAATATAAACTCGGCGAATTCATCCAACGTCGTAACCCATTGCCTCAACCCCCAGATCAAATCCACAAAAAAACACTTGGTAGGGAGATCTGCTCATATATTACTACTTACAATCAAGATGCGATTCATCTATTATACATATTTATATAGATATTTTTAGCACTTGGATATTTTATTTTGTCCGGTTTGTGTAATTTCTTTTCGCCGAAAACTTAGTGATGTTTTCACAATGGGTGTGGTTAAACGCCTGACAGTATAAATAATGGCGCGAAGTTGTTTGAGCAAGTTCACCATTCAGATACCTCTCTATTCCTTTCCCACTTGTCAAAAAAGTTTTCAATTGATTAAAAATGTTGCGATGAGTGTAGATATTCAGTTTAGCGCCAAAACAATTGAAGGCTTGTCCCTGGTTCCCTACTTTGGGGGAGGGGGAGGTAGAGGGGAGAGTTGTTGAGCTGATTTACTTATCAGACTGGCTCCTTGTATGTGTATTCCATCTGTTCGTTGTAGTCTATTGTTTCGCGAAAACTTATTGGTAGGATAAGTCTGTAGAATAAACCTTCAGATCGAGTAATCGAGAGTTCTCAATGTTGGATGCACTTTTGGTAAATGGAAATCTGGTAGCACATGTGCCGTGCAAGAGAAATAATTTAATGGGTTGCCTTCTAGCACAACAATTATATGTCGTACAGGCTGAAAAAGGCTATTTGAGAGCAATAAAATAATGTTTCATGATATAATAAACTATTTCTACAAACTGCTTGTAAAAACATTTACTGCTATGACACGCAGATATTTGACATCAAAAATTATATCAAATGTTATTATCTTAAACTTTTGGTGATGACCTTGAATCAAAGATTGTTGCATGTACGTACGATGAAAAATAGTTTGTATTTTGTTGCGATATCTGAATGGAAAATATTGATTGCCATAAAATCGCTCTTTTTTATCCATGGTATGAATGCGGAAAACATGACTCCAGTATTTTTTCAAAAAGTGCTTTTAGCCTCTATTTCACATCCCTGCAATTTTTTTACAAAACCATAGCATGTAGAGATTACAATTTTTATGTCATTGAGCCAAGAAAAATTCTGGTCTTTGTCACTATTGTGATTTCACACTATCTTGGCCTATTGTTCATTATCAATACTAATAGAAAGTTTGTTCCCCTTGTTTAGTGCAATTCTTGTGAGCTGCGACATTGACATATTCAGGTTTTATTCTCTCCAGACTTGCTTGCGATAGCTGTTGTTCTACTGCTATTTTATGGTAGCAAAGCGTGTTGTCATTGTTCTTTTTCAGATCAGTGCCATAGCTCGACCACCTGTCCCTAAGCCACTAAGTAAGGAGATAGTGGAACTACTAGATGTGTATTATACTGATTCTGATGCAGTCAACGAGGATTAGCACTATGGAAGTAGGGGTGGCCAGTTACAGCGTGCCAGCCGCCGAGGCCGAAAAATAAAAATAAAGAGCCAAATAATAAAGATACAGAGTTTCTTACTAGCATGGTTGAGCGAAAGGAACAAATTAATAGCGTAGACTAATTGAAGTAGCAAAGCGCAAATAACCGCTTTTGAAAGACTTGTAAAACACACGTCTGAACTACTTATTCAATAAGAACCTGCACTGGCATCACAGAAAATGTGGTTTACATAAAATTGTAACTTAGTAACAAATGAGTGATAGATGACAACATAGTTAGTGTACTCATAATTATTATACTTGTAATATACATTCACACATATACTTGCATGCTATATATAGTAAAGTGTACTGTTACACATCAGGCACAAAAATATAGACATTGTTGTAAGCAGTAATGTAAAAGCAGTCATTCACAATCGATTGCTGATCGAGTTGTTGTCATGCGTTGGTGAACTTTGTGCATGACGCAAGCTATTCACTGGCTATCCAGAAGAGGTGATCCTTGAGCATATCATGTTTCGGCAATCCTTGTATATGGCCGGGTTCCTGTATTGCGTATACTGGTTCTGCATCATGTAGCCAGCTTGCCTGAAAACTGGTGGATCCGAAAATGTATCATGAATGAAACGTCGCCATATTATGATATAGCATAACACTTTTTTGACAGATGGTCAATATTGTTGTCAACTTTAATAGAGAAACAATTGTAGCACACTTTATCTTCTATAAATCTAATTTACATAACTAGACCAATTTTCCTGTATCTCACTCACTGATATGTTTTCATGCAGTCATGATACCACTCCATAAAGTTCCGCCACTCCCGAGTAGGTGGATAAACCAGTTATGCTCCACTACTCAGCTAAGCACTGTGTTACCGTAAGATTTGCATAAAGGTATCATTGGCGTAGACAAGTGCTGGGACGATTCCCAAAGTATTGAAAGAATCGAGGTTCTCCACATGACAATACCTCAATTTTTAGTAGCAATCAATCCTACTTTAGAATCGTTCACAGTTCTGTGCCACCGGTACTGCTTAAAAAACGCTTTTTGGTACCACACAACAGGCCTACTGTAACTACATGACTACATGGTTGTTGAAAAAGAGATAAAGGAATTATCTGTTCAAATTATTGTGCGTAAAATCCCTTGTTCGCTCAAAATATAATTGCTACTGCATGCTGGTTGAACTGGAAACATTTATTTATTAACATGAGCAGGGCAAACAATGAAAGCGCTTCATTCAATTTTCGCAATTTTCTGCACTATCCTCAATCTTTTGTGTTTAGAATCTCAAAGAATCGCAACACATGTCATGTTTTGTGATAAATAACTATCAATTTTGATTATATTGCATTTTTTAGCTATTTTTTTTGCATTATTATTACAATAAACTAATGTGTGTCTAACAATAATCTTAAATAAATTGCCTGATTCGAGCGCCATTTTGTCCGCCATTGATGAGCAGAGGTGTGAAGTAAATCTAATCAATGTCACCGGTCCTCCTATTTCCTGTGTGTGGAAGTTCTTTGACAAAACTGATGATGGAACGGTGAGATGCTATATTTGTTGCAAAGAATATCCACAGAAAGGTGGAAACACCTCTAATATGAGGAAGCATCTACACACCAACCACAGGAAAGCAGTAGCTGATGCTGAAAAGGAGGCTACCAAACAACATGTTCTGACTGAGAAGGACAGAAAAGAGGCGAGGATCAGAGCCTCATCAAAACTGCAGGCATTCAGTAGTAACACTGAAACACAGCATGTAAGTTTAAATAATTATTTGCTTTTACCCTGCTGGTCAAGAGGTATATTCACGTCCGTACAATAAATTTACTAAATAATGTTTTTCGCAAAATATTTAATGCGAATAAGTCCGACGAGCAAAAAACACTAATTTACGAGGCATGCTCATAGGTCGCGAACACTACCGATCCATAACATAAAAATTAATATTTATGTACAACCACGTGGGTGGCGTTTGTTTCAAAGCAGTTCACTCTCGGCATCATTTATTATTATTTTATTGTTATGTACGATTTATTATTATAATGTTGTTTATTATTATTATTCATCATGATTTTCATGTACAATATTGATATATTGGAAATACATTGACCACAATAATGAAACACAGAGCTATTTTGTTAAAACAATAAAGATAAATGCTATAGTTAATCAAGAATGAATTGTTTTGAAACAAACATTGTCAACCAGACAAGTGTAAAGCTGTTATTGTTTGACTCGCTACCACTATCTGCTATTTACCGATGCATCATGCTAATAGTACCAATGATGAATCAACAATGCAATAACCGCCGCTGATGAATTGCTTACACATGTGCAAACAATTATGCTCGCTACAATGCACATTGGAATTTTATGCCCTAACGTCTGATCCAGATTAATGGATATTATTTCTCATTATTATGAAAAAAAAATTAAACTCTTGGATCGATGCGTGCACCGCCAACTGATGTTGAACCCAAATATGAGTAATAGCATATGTTCATCGATCCATGTTACGAATACACCTAAGAAGCCCTACTACTACTTTATGATATATATTACCGGCCTAAGCCTGTATAGATTAAATTATTATTTTATTTCACATCTGAAAAATCGCAAAGTGGATTGATCCGTACAATCAATTTAATGATATTTTTCGACATTTATTCAACGCGAATGGGTCAGTAGGGGTATCTTTAGTGGATAGCAAAATACCATCCCCCGAGCAAAAAAAAATTATTTTGCGAGGCATACTCATAGGTAGCGAATACTACCGATCCATGACATAAAAATTATTACATACCCACGAGGGTGATGTTTGTTTCGAAGCAGTTCATTCTCGGCATCGTTTATCATTATTTTATCGTTATGTAATATTATTTATTATACATGTTGCTTATTGTTATTAACTATTATGATTTCCATGTACAATGTTGATATAACGGAAACAGATTGATCACAATACTGAAACACAGCTATCTTGTTAAAACAATAAAGATAAATGATAAACCTAATCAAAAATGACATGCTTTGAAATAAAGTTTGTCAACATGACAAGTGTAAAGCTGTTTATTCTTTGACTCGCTACCACTATCTGCTACTTAGCGATGCATCATGGTAATAGTACCAGTAAGGAATCAACGACACAAAAACAGTCGCTGATGATTTGCTAACACATATGAGAATAATTATGCTCACTACAGTGCACATTGGAACTTTACGTCCTCACCTGTGAACCGGATCAAAGGATATTTTTTCTTATTAGTATATAAGAAAATTTAAATGCCTGAATCGATGCGTTCGCCGCCCACTGATATGGATCACAAATATGACAAAGAGCAGATGTTCATCGATCCAGGTCGCGAATATACCTCTAATTTATATGATTATTGCTATCTTTTGGGCTGGGGTCAGTGTTAGCGAGGGCAGGATTTGAAGCAATGTAATGTAGCGGTGGGCTGGTGACAATTTGTACTTAAACGTATCAGTGTATATTTTGTTTTGGCAAAAAAAGGCGCCAATCAACTGATTTCAAGCGAGTGTAGTTTTTTTCACTCTATTTACATTGTATCCACCGATAACTTTCAGGTATCTCAATCTGAACCTTCTTTTATTGGTCTTACGACCGAAGAAACTTCATTTTTTGAAAGTGAGCCTCTCGCTACGATTAAGCAAAATTCCGAAACTTCCAGAGGTAAGTTAAACTTTAATGTTTGCATACATAACTAAATAGGCTTTGCTTTTGTAGTGATTTGATACCGCTCATTCCTTCTGCCTCATAAGCTTTCACTAGTTTTATTATTTCAGATAGGAGCACTCTGAAAGGAAACGATCAATGGCAATCGGTGACTGTTTTCTGGCAAAAGATGAGCAGAAGGGACCGCAGTACAAAATCTCACAGAAGCTGTTGCTGATTTTCTGTGCGAAGAAGCCCAACTTACATCAACCATCGAAGGATCTGATTTCAACAAAAAATTGAGAGGCATTTGATTCACGGTATGAGAAGGCTGGCTATTGCATTGTATTGTAAAAAACTACAAGTGGTGTTGAAATGCTAGGCGCCTGTTATCAACCTAACATTGCCAAGCTAAGGTTTATTTGTTGAATTGGCTAAAATTGAGTCTATATTATTGCTGGAATCAAGTCTATATTACTTGATTGAAAAATCAATGCTAGTAGTAGGCCTAGTTCATGCCACTTACCCAAGCCTACTGTTATATTTTGTTAATTGGTGCTATTGTTGCCTTCTCTTTTAAACTCGTGCACAATATTGTACAGGAATTTACTGTCTGGGTGGTAGCCACCTGTACACCTCCCAAATGCGTGGTCCCCTAGCTAAATGCAGTGCACAATAATTCTGTGATTATTGTTGACAGGCTATCACTGACTTTGGTCATGCAATGGAACAACCGAATCTGGTGTGGAACAAGTGCTGGCAGTTACAATAATTATCCAATAATTATTGGCTGCGTTTGAACCTCTCTAGGCTCGACAATAATCAGTGCCGTGATTGTTGTCTAGTTTAAAGTTTGTCTCGAACTTTGCTGCACACAATAATTCCGCAGGAATTACCGTTTAGTTTATAGTTTGTTGCGAACTTTGGGCTACCGACAATAATGGTGCTGTAATTACCGACAATAATTACGATGCGTTATTATTGTGTAAGTTTGTTTCGAACTCCACAGTTCGGATTGCAATGTGTGTCGAACTACTAGGGCACCAGGTGCTTTGCGTCGTACACCTCGGGTCGAGGGAATACGCAGTAAGAGAGAGTGAACAATCTTACTTTCCGCCAAGCCTCGTGCTTGCTAATAGTCAACCAGCGCTTGTAGTTATGTTGCTCCTAGTAGTGCTTGCTTCAAGAGAGAGAGATTCTTCTGAGAGTCAGGCTAACTCTAACATTTATTTGCACAACATCCATATATAAATACAGTAGGCGGGTATGTTTTACTTAGTCACACCCTTGTGTAAAATTGGTAGGCCACACCTTGCTAAGCACCAATTAGCAGTGGATAAATAATAATAATAATAATAATAAAAGGGGAGTAGTAGATCACGCCTTGCTAAGCACCAATTAGCATCGAGTAAAATAATAATTTGTGAGGAAAATGCATGCATAGAACGATACAGCATAGAACCTGTAGTTAAGCACTAATAATAGAACGCTACATAGACATGGACAGCTTGAGTAATAGTTAAGTATACAGATAGCATAAAAGAGTGGCTAAATAAGGGTAAACAGTATGTAGTAGCAGCGAAGAGTGCTGGCGTCCCTCACAATATTTTACCTTCAGAGTCATGCATCGTTACTACATTGTAGGTATGTTGTGCCTTGCCGCAAACAATTTTCCACAAATTTAATTCCAAAGCGATATGCTTGTATCAGAAACCAAGTTGGTGATGAACCAAAAATAGTCGGATATTATTCAACGACAACGGATATGTGGAGCAGCCGAACCACTGATCCCTGCATGGCTCTAACAATTCACTGCTGACTGGGAAATTAAACCCACACTCTTGCAAGTAAGTTTACACTCAGTTTAAATTTATATATAACGTGGTGTACAGAAGCCCGGTTTGATATTCCTTCATAGATATATATCCAAACTAGTAGTGCTAGAACTCGCCCTCCCATGAAGAGATAACTTTATCAAATATCTATAAATAATGTCAGAGGTAGAAATAGTTTGGTTCATCAATAGAAACCTCAAGCATTTCTTGCTTTTATATTGCAAGTGTGTAACGTTACTAATTATTGTCAATAGTTGATTAAAATAATGTTGTCAAAATATTGTACACAGCATTTTATGTAGCCATGCATGATCGGTTATTTCTTTTATGTCGAAATTTCACTGACATCAATTGTTTAGGTTTCACATGCACCCCAAGATCACATTGCTGAAAATATTGTGGAGCTGATAAAGGAGGCTCTGTCTCAGTGGAAACTGGATGAGAGTAAACTGGTAGCCATAACAGTTGACAATGCAGCCAATAAAAACAAAGCATGCAATATAGCAGGTAGCCAGTGAAACTTGTTTAGTCATTCATCCGCGGAACATCGAGTGTTTGGATTTGGACGAATGGAGCGTCTCTAATGTTCATGATTATTTGCCATTTCCTACTAGTCATTTCTGTCTAATTTCAATTCTTCATGGTTCTTCTGAGTGCACCATTATAAGAATAACACTGACACTTTTGTTCAATGTGGTGTATCCGGTGTATCAGAGTGCGAGAGATATCTCGGACTGCATCCGGTGGTGAAAGCAAGGCAGAACGAACACGGGGACTGAGGCAAACGGATGGAGAGAAAAAGAAGGATCATAGCTACAGCAAAAACACACTTACACGTAACTTGTTTACACTACATGGTGTCAGGAATGGGATAAAAAGAAGTGTTATATCGTTTGAGGGACAGTTGAGAAGCATATCTTTAATTATTTCGTGAAGATGAACAATTGTCTTTGGATTTTTTTCTTTGCCTGCCAACGCCAGGTGATCAAGATGGATGATAAACTTGGGAATGGAGTCTTTGCCCGCCAACGTCACATGATCAAGATGGATGGTAAATTTGGGAAGGGAGTTAGGACTCCAAGTTTTAATGTGGAGAGCGGTGCAGAGCTGGAATGTTGGAAAAAGTTCGTAGAAACCTTTTGAGATGGCAGTTATAGATGCTGGACTAAAACGTGTGGACAGTGAAGGGGTGAAAACAACGAAAAAAAGCGTGAATGCAGAATTAGAGAGGTTTGAGATGAAATAAAAAAAGCCGCATTGCTTTTGGACAGCATGGGAGAGTATGGAATGAACATTTTTGAATCTTGGGATTTCAGGCGGACTCCATGCAATATGCCACTTTGAAAGCTGGTTTTGAGGATCATTTTGCTAGTAATGAAAATTTTGTAGCCACGAGACATCGATTTTTGGGTTTGGAACGACTTAGCCATGAGGGGTTAGATAAGTTCATAGAACATGTAAAACGAAGTGGAAGCATGTGTAGGTGGGGCGGACTAGAGGAGGAAATGAATGTTCAGATTGTAATCAAAAGAAGGCATGTCGATAAAGTAAGGAATGATTTGTTACTGAAGAAGGAGTTATCACTTGGTAAAGTCAACGCCGTGTGTAACCGTTATGAATCTGCGATGGCTGCACCGAGGATAATCAAGAGAGATGACCCTAAACCTGTTGCAGTTTTGGAAATAGACATGGTAGAAGAACAGGGGAGAGATGAAAACTAGCCTGAAGGGGAAATTGCTGTGGACAGAGTTGGAGCTAGCGGATTCAATGCAGGGTTTGGGGCCGGGGTTACGATAGGGGTCGAGGATGCTGGACATGTGGTGGATTCACTCACAATTATAAGGCCTGCGCGGAGAAAGCAAAAAGGAAAGAGGGGAGTATACCAGCTATAGGGAAGCCTTCAAGTGCTACGTGTGCGGCGAGGCAAATCGCATGGCGACGAACTGCTCGGAGAAGTTTAGTAAAAAGGAGTTAGGAAAAGGAAAGATAAATGCGGTGGCCAGATACCTCAGTGACTCAGATCAAGAATCATTGTGACTAGAAGGCAGAAAAACAAACAATGGATTTAAAATCAAACTAAAGACGAAACAAGAAAAAAAATGTTGAATTCATCGTGGATACAGGGGCGGACGTGACAATTATCACCTGGCACACTGCCCAAAAGTTGAGATTAGAGATGTGCCCTACCAAAAGAGAGTTTAGAAGAGCCGATGGTAATCAACTGAAGATTCAGTACAAAGCGCATATTCCCTTTTCTCTTCCTGGGGACAAGAAGTGAAAGGGAAGGCCTATATTTTGGAAGGGGCTCGGAGCAATCTACTATGAAAACCTGAGATAAGTGAGTTTGAGCTAGTGAAAACAGTGAGAAATATTAAGTAGGATGTAGAAAGTATATATCCGAAGCTGATTCATAAGCTAGGAGTACTTCCTGACGTGTTCAAAATCAACCTGATGGACGAAGCAAAGCCACTATGTCTGAACGTGCCTCGAGGGCTGAGAAGAGCTACTAAAACGGAGTTAGACAGGATGGAGGACTTGGGAGTCATAGAGAAGGTAGAGAAACCAACATCCTGGTGATCGGGGATGGTGGTAGCACCTAAGTCAATTGAAAAAGGAAGGATCTGTGTGGATCTCACTCAGCTTAATAAGAGTGGTATGAGGGAGACGTATCCTCTACCCCATTTAGAGGATACACTGGCATCTTTAGAAGGGAGTCGGCACTTTAGCAAGATGAATGCAAACTCGGGCTTCTGGCAGATTGATTTGGTGGAGGAGTCTAGGAAGTATACCACTTTTATTACACCATTTGGCCGACACCAGTACCGAAAGATGCCATTCGGAATTTCAGCAGCACCAGAATTTTTTCAGAGGCAAATGAACAAGATATTGGGATGTTTAACTGGAGTTGTGTTTATGATGGATAATATATTGGTGGTAGGAAAAATAAAAGATGAACATGTCAGTAGATTAGCAAAAGTCTTAAGGAAGGTGGAAGAGGCAAGATGACACTGAATAAAGATAAGTGCAAGTTTGGAGTACAGTAGGTGAAATTGCTGGGACACATACTTTGTAAAGATGGAATTAGCGTGGATCCAGAGAAGGAAAAGGCCGAAAGAGAGATGCCACAGCCAATAAACAGAAAAGGTCTACAGAGGTTTCTGGCTATGGTTAGGTACTTGGGTAAATTTAGCCCATTGATATCAGAGGCCGAGGTCCCTCTGAGGGAGTTAGACAGGAATAGGAGTGACTGGATATGGCTAGACAGACATCAAAGGAGTTTCGAGAACGTAAAGAAGATCATCACCTCATCATCACTTCTGGCGTTGTTTGATTACAATAAGAACCATAGAGCGACAGCGGACGCTAGTTGCCATCCATTGGGAGCCGCAGTGTTACAGGACCAAAGTGGTGGGGAGTGGAAACCTGTTGCTTATGCCTCAAGAAAGCTCACAGATGCTGAAAGGAGGTATGGGCAGATAGAAAAGGAGGCTCTAGCCATCACCTGGGCTTGCGAGAAGCTTGATTTTTATTTAGTGGGAACGTAATTTGGGATTGAGGCCGACCATTAGCCATTGGTTCCCGTATTGGGCACAAAGGATTTGTCTGAACTCCATGTACGGGTACAAGGGTTCAAGATGGGGCTGATGAGAGACAGCTATGACATATTTCATATGCCGAGTAACAAAATGTCCATAGCTGACCTATTATCGAGACCGCCCACCAAAGAAGAGGTGACTAAGATAGCTAGGGTGGAGATGCATATCCGGTCAATGATATCGGCGGAGGAGGATGCCTTGCTGTAAGAGATAAAACGGCAAGCATAAATCGACCCGGATTACCAAGTGGTTGCGAAAGCCGTTAGAGAGGAATGGCATAAATTTGTCAAAGGCGAGCTAAAAAAGGTTAAAGGTAATGCGGACCTGCTTAGTGAGAAGGACGGACTGGTTCTGATGAACTCGTGTATTTACATACCGAGTGCTATGAGAAAAGACATGTTGACACGCCTTCACTTCGGTCACCAAGGTATAATTAAAAATTATCGTAAAAGTCAGGACTCAGTGTGGTGGCCATCCATTAAAAAGGAGGCAATGAATATGATAGAGGAATGCCAAAAACGCATCAAGTTCACGCGGATGCAGAATCTACCACTGAAACAAACAGAGTTACCCGAACGGCCATGGGGTTATGTTGCCTCAGACCTCTTTGAGTTAGGAGGCAAGAACTATGCCCTTTTCATTGACTATAACTCAAGATGGATCGAGGTCCTAGAGATGAGGGGACAGACAGGAACGGAGTTAGTCAAGAAGATCTACCCTCTTATAGCCAGATTTGGAGCCCCAGCTAAGACAAGGACTTACAACGGGCCATGTTACATTTCAAAGGATTGGAGGCATTTGATGGAAGAGTATCGTATCATCCACGTCACCAGTAGCCCACATCACCATGAAGCCAATGGTTCAGCGGAAAGGAGTGTCGAGACTGTAAAGGGGTTGTGGAACAAGGAGTTGGACAAAAGCGTTGATGGCGTACAGGACAACCCCACTCAGAAGCAACTACAGACCTGATGAGTTAATTTTGGGTTGGAGGCTGAGGAATAAACTCCCTGTTCAACACACTAGGGGAGTGGACACAGGCGATTTCCCAGACAAAGATCAGATCTTGAAGGATAGACAAAAGGGGAATTTTGATAGAGAAAGAGTGGCGAGAGCGGTACCGGAACGAGAAGAGGGACAGACAGTGTGGATTAAGATAACTACTGGATAGAAACGGACATGCGGCTAGTCCGGAGAACAAGGAAACACTTGAGACTGCTTCCTAACCATGACGAGATGAGAGACGCGATTAAGAATGAGCAAAGACA
Organism: Cryptosula pallasiana; assembly: GCA_945261195.1. Classification (NCBI taxonomy): domain Eukaryota; kingdom Metazoa; phylum Bryozoa; class Gymnolaemata; order Cheilostomatida; family Cryptosulidae; genus Cryptosula; species Cryptosula pallasiana. The sequence continues at coordinate 20,045 of CALYOO010000231.1, forward strand.
AAGTAACGAGGGTAACAATGTGAGGGACAAAATTAGCAATAATGCACCTAATTTTAGGCCACCTAGT